>JAUOZQ010000581.1:0-30549 GCA_030710315.1 Anomotaenia brevis
ATACCGCACATAAACGCATAATACACCATTGCTTTCAAAGTATCTATAGCAGGTGATTTCGTGGTTTCCTGAACCAAATTTTATGCCGCTTTTAGGATTCATCTTACAATGAATGTTATATAAGTAGACTGTGATTCAACAGTCATTAAAACGACTATTTATTGGTAGCAATGACCTCCAGAAATGGCCTTAGTTGAGTCATGCTGAGCGGATGCATATTAGATGTAAGCGTGCCATGCATGGCGTGGGCTTCCGAAATATATTCGAAAGTCAATTTGTGCGCCAGCCAATTGCATAGATAACCCTAAACGAAAGTTCCATTATTTTCCAAAGTGAATGAATGAATGTGTCTTGGTTTATAAGTGAATAATTTTTCCGTCACCTCAAGAACAGCAGATTTTATTGGGTAAAATCACTAGAGAAGAAAATGCGAAGTGGAATGTAATAAAATGAAAATTTATACATTGTTAAGACTACTTAATGCCACAACAACCATATTTGCGTGGAGCTTTCTTCACCAGTGAACAAACAGCTTCATTTTACCCATTTTACTCATTTATTTCTAGAACACGATTTTGTACCACTTCTTGTCTTATGATGAACGCATTCTCTCACGCGAACTCAGAACGAATTCAGCTGAGCACTTTGTGTTGTTGGGTGCTGCTGCGTAATTGTACTTTGCCAAATATCCAAAACCAAGCGCGTGTTTATCGAGCAGAATGTGTGGCAGTCAAACGGAGAGTTCATTTTCAGGGATCACGAAACGCTGCCGTTAGACACTGCAGATATGTGCTGGTTCCGCATGTCGTGGAGGACTTCCCTTCGCCACATTTCCGTAATCTCTCTTTCGAAGACACAACCCATTCTGTGGAAGCATAGTTTGTTGAAATCAATGGAGGTTTCTTCAGCTTCTTCACAGTCTGCTGTGAGGGACCCCAGCGAGAATCCAACTGAGGTCATTCTGTGCTACCTCCCGTTTTGCACCTCCGTCGGCCTGAAATTCGGTTCAAAAAGAAGGCTTTGAAAGTCCATACCATCTTCTCCAGAAACTTCAGCAATCATGGTATTCACGAATTTTTAAGGAAATTTCTGAGGCTCCCTATAGGAGCTATTGCTGCTGATGCAACAGGTTTGGTTTTAGCTCTGGATTGCCGAACTTTTAGAAATTTCTATAGAAAAATGGAACAGTTCCTCTTTTTAGCGAAACTGTAAATGTTTTGCTTACCTAATACCATGAGCTGAAAGAAACATGTTAAAATAATATTGAATCCGAATCCGGATTTGTGCCCAATGTGGTCTCCATGTCGCTGTACGGGTGATCGACGTCAGCGCGGTGTGGCGAACCTTCGCCCACGACCCACTTGCCATAAACATGTCGCCGCGTTTCGGAGCAGCAGAAAACCCACTTTTGGACAGGAGTGATGATGTTCATACCTAGTTTAGAAGAACGTCTTTCATTGATGCGCGACAATGAGGTGGGTGGAACACCGCTATACCGCAATCGACACTAACCTTTCATCATCTAATAGAGCTCTTCTCAAGGCGCTTTAATGCATTTGTCAATAAACGATGGGGCGAATTCATTGTGTAAATGAGCTGTGGGAAGGGGTTATCATCGTGGCCACAGCATGGAGGTGGTGTGCGCAGCCTGTTTCTTTCTGGACTGTCGTCAGGGAGGAGCGCCGGGTACCTACAAGGAGATCTCTGCTGCCGCACGTCTCCCTAAGAATGACGTTGGGAAAGTCTTCAAGAAGGTCATAAAGAGCCTTAACACTAACGCCAGCTCGGTGTGTGTGGAAGACCTTCTGAGTAGTTTCTGCTACAGCCTCAATCTGGATGTGTCCGTGCCCTCAATCTCAACCTGGTTGGTGGTCGCAGTCCGCTATCAGTTGCTGCTGCAGATATTTTTATGGCTGTCATGGCGTGTGGTGCGGTGAAATAGGAGAAGAAAGAAATCGATGTATCGGCTGGTGTTGCCGATGGCTAGCCATCACTGCCACTTATCGCGCGATGCGCGTCATGGTGGCGGAGCTCTTCCCAGACGGCGCTAACCTCCCTGTGCCTCTGGACAGCCTCCCGATTTCTTAAATACCCGAGTTGGTGCTCTACAGTACTCCACACAGTACTCCCTACTTCCGCACCCCACCGTAAACCCACTCACCCACCCATCCACCAATTAACCAACACACTTTCTTTCTACCATTCCTTCCCCTATATTAATGTTTTCACTTTGGCTCTGAAGTAGATATTTCCTACCAACTTAGCTCTCTCCAACCCCAAATTAGCTGTAAATGTAAAAGTAAACATGTGGCGCACACAGAATTATAACTTATTTTTAACCCTTCAGAATGGTCTTTTAAAACCGTCTTGTTTAACGCTCATAATTTGGCTATTCTTTTAATTAATTACTCAAATAATCGATAAAACGTATTTAATCTTTTTTAATCCGTGCATCAGTGAAGATGGGAATATCTGACTTCTTCTGATGCGAAATATGTGAATGTGTCCTTAATTATTTTTAAAATAACTGCTTTAACATCTCAGTGAAAGCGTTCTTCCAAAAATATTACAGTATTTCATCGCCGTAAAAAAATTATTTTCTTCCAAGCATCTGTTTCGCATTTGTTTTCGAAATTCTGCAGCTTATAGAAAGGATGTTCTGAAAGTGCAGCTTTGCTTTATTAATTTGAGGAAATAGAAATGTTTTCAGTCACTTGATAAGAGGTGCTCCCATGCGTTTACTGTGGGATTCGTTTCATGGCATTCTTTTCAACCTTGTACCTCGCAAATGCTACTGGCTTTTTGCAAAATCGTTTGATTCTTAGTTTACAAGTTTAATTCTTATAATGATGCAGTGTTTTTCATAAAAATGCAAGGAGGTCATATCTGCATACGTTTATGTCCCATCTTGCATGGGATCGATATTACGTTTGCAAAGACCTGTTTTTACTTGAATTCTTCTTTTTTCAGTAGTACGCAAATCAGAGATAATAACTAGGATTTTTATGAAAAACATTGGGAAATTTTTATTCCTTTAAAATTAAAGAAATATGCCTGAAAATGTTGTCTGGTGAGAGCAGCATACCATGTCTAGTATACCGTCTTCTTTAGACGTTTCGTTCCATATTATATGACGGGTCTTTACAAATTAACGTGCTTGTGTCATTCGATAAATTGTTCTCTAATATGACCTTTGAAATCTTTTCTTGATGGCATGAAATTCCGCAAATCAGAAACATTTTCTTTGAGGAAGTCCAAACGACATTTTTGACCATTATCAGATGTTTTATTACACACATGATTTAATTTTGCAATCTCGAGCTAGACGCATTTGAAGTTGCTGCATATATTTGGCCTAGATTTCTTGATGAACCAGAATAGCAATCGCATCTATAGTATGAACGTTATTTTCGAATAGCTTTTAAATAATCTATTTTCCACAATTTCTTCAAGGCAGATGTATAAGTGCACTCCAAATGTGTCCACCTTTACTTGGAATCGACCGCTGCTGTCCAGGATACTCGTGTTTAGGTGTGGTAGTGGGCCGTGCAGGTTCAATTCGCGATGGCGCTCCGGTGTATGCAAAGATGGAAAGTGCACTTAATAAACAAATAGGCTAAATTGTTTCAATTTCTGGCATTTTTATCAAACAAAACCACTTAATCCCAAATACTACTACAAAATTAGTCGAAATCGAACATTGTATTTGTTTCCAGATTTCGAAATGGAAAGGATCAATATCGTTTTACCTTTTTATTAATTTAATCTTTCAGAGACTGAAATTGTTCACGAGGTAGTGCAGCATTATTTTTCAATTAAAATACCCAAGGTAAACGTTTCAAATTTAAAATACATTTTTATTTGATGAATTTGATTTGAAATACATATGTTTTATGCTGCTATTTATTACTATCAATTATAGCTGTTGCCCAATATTTTTTCGACCATTTAAAATCTCAATAACTGCTTCGCAAAACTCATTCGAAAAACGCAATGCAATAAAAACCTCTTAATAAAATATAGTTTGCGATTGTTTGGAAAATGAGCGCTTGCTCGCCTCATAATACATTTACAAAAATAAATGGAACTTAAAATGTTGCAGAGATTACATATTTTAATCATTTAAGCTAACCTTTATAATAAGCTATTATGCTATTGCCAAGAAACTAAATTTAAATATTGAAAGTAACCGCGTGTCCTTCTGTGAATGTCTCCGGGTCTGCAGCTGTTATCGCAGAATGCTTAAAATAGGAAGTGAATTATTCCTAAACAAATACAGTCGCAAAATATCACTAGCAAATACAGGCAAAATAAAAGCACATGAGGCAGCCAGTATTTAGTCTCTAAGCGTGTACTTAGAACCAACCAAACATAGTTGGATTAAAAGGACAAGCAGTGAAATGAAATAGTGTTGCAACCCTCATTTTCGTGTTTAATTGTTTGAGTAAGTTTTTAGTTCGTTCAAAAAACTGATGATTAAAATTTGCATTCGATAAAAAAATGTATGCAAATGGAGCAAAAGGAACCCTAACTGAAGTGAGCTTTGGTTCGAATACAATGATTTCCATCCTTCCCCATGACTGTGTCCCTGAAAAAAATTGGAATGTACGATTTTTCAAATTAAATAGGCCAGCAGAATTGTAGTGCGAAGCAACAGAAGATATCCGGACGTCTCATCTGAAAGCAAGTGATTGGAATTATGCTGCCTTTCCATCTCGAAGGCACTGAATTGCATGAGCCGTCTCTCTTTCAATGGACAACCGCATTTGAAAGTGAGAGTAAAGCGGTGGATCAGAAGAACGCTTGAACTTGGTAATACCGAGGTCACACCATCAAGTAGTCTCCATTTAGCTCCTTGAGACCTAGGCATATTTAACTCCTGCTGCCGCTGTTACTCTGCTATGATTTCCAAAGTAAGCTAATTAGTATCACACACCCCGCCGATTCACATAGAAAAAAGGAGGTGTTGACTCGAGTTTTAGGAGATGAATTCGAAGAGTTGTAGGGTTTGGACTAAGCTTAATTAATAATACAAGCTGAACTGACAAAGCTGGATAAGTCTGTATCAAGAAGCTTATCGTCAAACTTAAATGGGTATCGTCCGGTTTGATCTTCAATTTGGTAAACTGTGAAATCTCCACTTCAACCGGTTTTCAAAAATCATCTATTTCATTACTTGCTCATTCATTTCTACAATCTGAGTGGATGTTTCTAGCCATTTAATCGGCGATTTTTAACGTTCTTACAACAGAACTTAATTAGTTTAAATGCATCGAACCTTCGTAGTCACGTTACGCTTCATTAAACGTAGCAAATACTCCCTAAATTACGTTCAAATTCAAAATGGTAAAATGCGGACAGAACTCAAGGGATGACCCGATTGGTGACCTTGCCATGAGGATTTTAAGTGATCACAAGTTCTCGCTGCAACAATCTATAACACACCAACGGAATTGGCAATCGTAGAGTTATTACTAGTTTCAGTGTATAATAACCAGAAACCCGGAGAATAGACTATATTCGGCTTCCGCACATTTGAATTCTCTTTCAACTACATCGTGAATCACCAAATGGATTGATTCTCCAAATTGGAGGATGGCGATGGGTTAAAACAAACGTGAATACTACGTTGAATCATGGAGAATTAGAAGGGAGGGGGAATGCAAACTGAGCAAAGTATCACGAGAGAAGCGACTTGTATCATTTCGCTGTTGTGCACAAATGGGTTGTCGTTTTCATCCTTTCCCTCTACTGGCTAGAAAAAAAGGCAGATCTGGTCGTTAGTTAGTTTGTTAATTAGTGAACTAGTGCAGAATCATACCATAGTATAAAAAGTCATTGCAAGCTTAGGAGAAATGCATTAAGCAAACTTGAATGGGTTTTTTCGATAAACGATATTTATTTCAATTTGTGTTCCACTATGCAATTGATCAACTACCTAAAATGATCGGATCTATCTTTGGAAAGAAAGCGTCAATTAAGTAAAGAGTAAAATATGCATGAAAACAGCTTGAGATGCGGGAATAAGTAATAACGTCTAAGATGACGCCGCAGATATCTATCACATCATGCTTTCTTCCCAAAATCTTTTGCAACTTGACAAACAATTCTGACGTTAGGTTATAAAATTCATCAACATACTAAAATTAGTGGAAAGGTGCAAAATTATTTGAAAAAGCAATGGATATATCAAAATGGGACTATACAAGATGCCACCTATTCGAAGCAAAGATATTTTTGATAGATGACGTATTTGTGAAAATTAGGCTTGTAAATAATATATCGAAAAGCCAAGTTGATTTCAATGTGGAGTAACTTCATTCCTCACGCATGATCCGTTCTCTTTAGGGGTGGTTTTAATCAATTGGAAATTTGACTGGAAAACGCCTCCTGGTCGCCCGAAGGTGGTTCTGTGGTGTTTGCGTCTTCTAGAAGAAGCACACTTTGTTCTTGTGGTCAACAAGAACTTGACTTGATACTAAAAGATCTGTTTTCTATGCTGATTCCGTAGAGGAATGTACACTGAATAATAACACATTTTCTCCCTCATGCGTGAAAGTCCTGACTACGAGTAGTGTATATCAATAGAAATGGGACATTGTCAGGAGAACGAGCTAAGCATGACAGAGCCAGAGAGGCCGCAAAGGTGTCTCCCGTTGTTCACTGAACCCGCAAGTGTCAATCTATGAGATAGGAGTCGCAATGAGGAAGCACACATGCCTTTGACGCGCAAAAGGAAAGATTTCCAATTTCACTCCGACATTGCAAGTAGTCATTATTATTAAAGGAGAAAGTGCCTTCTAAACCCCATTAGTTAGTGCATGCTTAATATACGTCTTGTAGAATGCTCCGAGGCAATTACATATTGATAGAACATTCAATCATATTCCCGAGAATGCAATTGTCAGCGCCCAATACTGTAAGACTCACGATGTGAACGGCGATTTAATCTCACCCTATTATTATTGTAATTATCACGAGGAAATCTGTGCCTTATCATTCCTCCTATGAGAAGGTAAGGGACTCGGGCAAATTTGTGGGAACAGCTATGATTTTAGTGTCATATTCTTTAACATGCCGTAAACAATCAAAACTTGACATACCTCTTTTTATTTTTTTTGTTATTTCATATGTTTATTTAGAGTAGCTGTTTTAAAGATATAAAAATTGCGTCGCACTACCATATCTGGTTAACGGATAAAGATTGTTCACTAAAGTCCTAGGGATTTCTACAGCAACAACATTATGCAATGCACAAATTCTCCTTAATTTTTTAAATAATCCGGCATGAGTTCAGCAGTTTCATTCGAACCATAGGGAACATGATTTCTATTACTACACTGCTTCGTATCACAATTTTGGGCTTAGTAGTTGGGGTAACCGTTACGAAAACGTCCTTAGTACATCCTTACTAATGCACATTGGTAAAAATTTATTTCTTTGTAGCCGATCATATACCATCAATCCAACAAGTCAATGCTCTCTCAAACAGTGAAATCGCGAAGGCTTTCTTATGGAAATAAATATTTTCGTGCACAGTACACAGCTGATGATTTATTCCAGTCTAATTGTCAGAAATTCATCAAATTCCGATACAACTTACATTTGTGAAACATCTATTAATAAAATTGAATTCATCGTGCTTATAGTAAGTGTGATTTGCTTGACTTTCATATGATTTCCTCCCATGTTTAAAGTCATTAAATGAGCATGATCTTTTCACCTATAACGCTTAAACCTAAAATCGATCACAAGGAACAAAGCGATTCGTTTGCAGGACGTCTAATTTAATCGCCTTAACAAAATACGATTTGTTTGGTTTTCACGAATGGCTTCTGATTACCGTTGCAAACATCTGTTAATTAATCAGAGAATAAATCACACAATGAAGGAATCTAAAATTTCTTTCACCTTTGCATTCGCGAAAATTTTGACAAGCTCTAATGTCATAGAGCTTCTTATGTCATAGAAAACAGAACTGGAAAGGGTTGGCTTCACGTTGGCTGCATGTTTGATTTGTCAGTGCCTATAGCTATTATGCTTGCACATTTGTGACGTAATTTGTACAAGTGTTTAGTGACCTCGAATCTTTAGGAACTGCATCAAGGATAACTGCATAAATATTCGCAAAAGGAAGTGCAGCCACTTGATTCATTCCTTTGTGTTTACTTTTGATTTTCATTTCACCAGTTCAAATCACGAATCTAGATATTATTAGAGTAGTCATATTTCCCATAAGTTGCCAACAAGAATAAATCTGCTCTCATTGTCCCATTGCCAGAAATAGTATCAGTAAAGCTAGCAGGTTAAAACGGATCTAATGCTGTTGCGGGTCCAGTAGTAATTATATTTGTTAAAATAGAGGTCAAGGTTCCCACTTAAACATTGCTTATGAATACAGACAGAGCTCTAGGTAGTGGAGTGATATTTTGAGATGAGGAAATGAGAAACTGAGTGGCCCAATGAAGAATGTGTTGTTGCATCCTTCATGATTTTAGTGAGTTATAATCGAGTAGGCGAGCTTAAGAAGTCATTTCAGTTCGATGATCTCAAAACCCCGCTAAATCACCCGCAGAACCTCGTTCCTTCTTATTCACGGCTTAGTTCCTGAAATATTATTCATGAATGTTATTAAATAAAATGAGCCAATGACTGTCATTGCTCAATAATGAATTGCCTTAGCTAACGCAGCTTAATATATTTCACGAAGTACTCTATCCAAGACGCAGATAGCCCATATATTGTTACCTATTGGAAAAGAAATAACAGTAATTGTTAATTTTACTGTTGACAATATAGCACTTTTCAGCACAAAGAGAATGTTCGCCCCAATAATGCATCATGACTAATGGAGAGAAATGTGAATATTAGGATTCGCTTAAGCCAAAGCGCCTATCTATGAAGAAATAGACTTCGAAATTTACAGGCAAGCAACTGCTAACTTGCACTCCAAGCCCTCCGTTAGACCTTCGCAAGTCGAACTGAGGCCAAAAAAGTACGAAATCCACTGGACATCTCACTGAATATTTACCGATAGTGTCGCAAAATGAGTTCTAAGCTAATAGGTAGTAGAGGACAGGGGAATCATGCAACAACAGAGGCGAGTCACAAAACACGGTTTCTTGATTTTTGCAAAAAAAAACGATTGGTAGAAACTCATTTTACTGAGACTATATCGTGTTATATGCATCATCTCAGATTTATGTAGAAGTAAAAAGCGCTGATGACTCATTATGAGTAATTTCATGGCTTTAGATCATGCAAATGTTTTGTGTGACTCACCCCGATGCAGGTGGATCTAATGACCTTACACCGTTTCTCATTCGATATCATATCGACTCCTTTTATGACCGATGCAAAGGGCACTACGAGCAACCAATGAGTAAGACACTCAAACGCCGACTGGCTAGCTTTAGTGCCCCAAGCGCATAAGACACCGTGACGCACTCACAGTGCCTCACTCGTCAACTCTGCTCACTACGGCTAAGAAGAGACGTGCAGCTACCTCTCACATTCACAGCTCTATTCTCATTACTAAGCATCACACTATTCACTTAGACAATATACGTCAAGAATTCGTGGAATCCAGCAAGAATGTAGCCAACTTCAGAGTCAGTAGCTCGGTCATTCAAGCCTATCAATTGAAAACAGGTATATTTCGACTCACCAATCTGCTCTTATAAGAAAATATTAAAACATTATCTGAATCGAGCGATGTTCACCCTTTTGTATTGTATTTTAGATAGTGGTGTTGGCGAAAGCCTCTCAGTCACCAGCAGATCCCAGTCGAGACTGCAAACATCGAAGCGTGGTAGGGTCAACCAGTCAACGACATTTCCTGTCAGACCACGGGAAGAAGAAAAACAAGAGCACCACTTGCATCTAGACCACTGGAAAACATCAACAAAAACAGGAAGCCGAGTTTCGGAAGATGGGGGAGAAGGAGAGGGCAGCAGAGCAGCAACAGTTACGCACTCTGATGCTGTCGGCGAGATGGAGAGAAGAGATAGGATGAGAGGAACAGGGAGGTGTGTGCATGTGTGTCCCGAAGTGCGTCGGCATTGAGAAGATGAGGACTTTTGGGTATTTTGATTCTCATCAGTTAAACGAACTGTTGAGTAGGTATTGCGCCTATCTGGGCTCGGTTACGAATGACTGAACTGTTGGTGAGTCTGGAAGTTATGGGATCACTGGCTAATCAGAGCTCCCTTTATTCTGTTTCGTTAGCACTCTATGGGCTTTAATTCAATGACCTTTGTGCGTTAACGGTAGTTACCATGGCAACTGAGTCACCACCCTCTAGTCTCCTCGTTATCCCAGCAATTTGACCCGGACACTGATAAAAAAGTTTTTTATTTCATCTTGTTTCTGGAGGTTCGTCGTGTCGATGACACTACTCGTCGATGTTTGCAGTATCGATTGGGATCTGCTACTGCGTGAGAGGCTGTCGCCAACACCACTGTCTGAAGGAAAAAACAAGTGGATAAACACCACTTGAATTAGCACTTGCTTTGCAGTTTGCTTATTTGAGCACCTGCGTGCCTAGAAACATACCTGCTTTCGATCGATCTGCTCGATCGCATAAGTCACTGACAATGACGTTGGTTAAATTGCTGCTAGATTCCATGGATTCCTAGCACATACTGCATATGCGAAGAGTGCGATGCATAGTTATTGGAATGGGGTTGTGAATGTGAAGAGTCCATGCAGGTCTCGTCTTAACCGTAGAAAGCGAATTTCTCCTAATGATACATTAAGTAGATCATAATACGAAATGATTTCACTTTCTATAACGTTTAAATTCCCAAATAATCACATAATGCAAATTCGTTTTCTTTCTTAGTCTCGAAATTGCCAACAGTGCTTCATGTGTTTTCATACCTTTAATGTATTGAATTACATTAAATATACATATATTTTAATTTCAGATTTTATTTTTCATAAAATATCGAAAAATTCAGAAAATTCAGAAAATTCATAAAAATTCAGAGATAATTTAATAGCTTTATAAAGTAGGCAAAGAGAAAGTTTTTCGAAAGCAGAGGAATCAGCTACCCCAAACTAAATATTGAGTCTAACACCAGGAATGAGAAACAGAAGGGACTTCTTTTGCTATCTACTTAGAAATGTTTGATTGTAATCAAATATACTCCAATCTTCACACCACCAGCCAAAATAATTCCAGCTGAGGTCATGCAACTTCTGTCTTACATCTGCTCAGGCAAATCACGAGTACCCAACATCGAGCAATCCCTATATAACCACTGCTGTACCCACTGTAAACTAGCTGAGAGTACAAAAGTTTCTCTAATTTAGTTACTAAAAAGGAAAGAATAGGAATAGATTGAAAAATGAGTGGCTGCAATGTAGTCATTTCGTAATGAAAAATAAGTATAGTAATCGGCCGCAGGTGTCGATACTTTAGATAAGAACGCCATCCCGATTGCGAATGGGTACGAGAAATTCATCGAAATAAACGAAAGCAAAAATAATATAGTGAAAGGATATATTTAATCCATTGAAATTCAGCACAAAAGAGACTGCGATAGAAGGCGACCGCGCCTTGTCCAATGTGGCCCAGAACCGCAAAGCTGCCACAGATCCTAGGATGGATATCATAGATCCATAATAATTCAGATGCGAGTGACATTGATGGTGACAAGGAGGCTGCCTCTGACGAGGTCCGTGATGGCCTCGAATTTGAGGAGCTGTGCTGGCACTCCCTGGATGGCCAAGACACGGTCGCCAACACGTAGCTGCTCACTGCACGCCACCAGGTGAGGCGCACCCGCCAGTCGACTGATGCACAATTCCCCTCACACCGCCGCCTGCCTCTTCCTTGTCGAAGGTGAAGAAGATGCCCAAGGGCGTCGAGGCATCGGTGCGTCTGAATTGGATCAGATAAGAGCCGTCCACACAGGGCTCAACGAACTCCAATTCCACTGCCCCCTTCTCAAACGCGCTCCATTTAGAGTCAGTGGACGGTGTAGATGGCCTCGACAAGGACGACGATGCCAAAGACGGAGTCGAAGAAGACGCCTCCCCATTGGGGTCTGTTGCGTGAGTGCGGGAGTCACGACTATGTGACCTGTGTCGGCGTCTTAGTGCCTTTCCCTCGCGACTCACTGACCGCCTCAGCTCACCCACCTTCCTCTTCACGTTCTTTATCAGCTGGCTGGTGGATCGTCGCAGATTTCTACTGCGTCTGCACCCACCTCCAATCGCTGGTGCCGCTGCTGATGCTAACGGGAGCGGTGCCTGCTGCTGCGTCTGTGTCGGTAGCGAGAGCGAGGGCGATGTTTGCGTGTGGGCGTTTTCAACACAAACAGGACGAGAGTGTACGGGTGGGAGCATAGGCACTGCACAAATCGCTGCCGCTGCCACCGCCACCGCCGCCTCTTCCTCACCTTCCTCCCTCTCCACATTCATTTCCTTCTTATCCATGCCACCAGGTGCCAACCACTGCTCGGATGACATCGCGGGCGGTTGAATAGCATTGTTTGGATGAATGACATCCATGTTGTTATAAAGGGGCGAGGATGGCAGTCGCTGAAAGACATGCGGCCAGCACTCAATTTGTGCGTTTGCGAGGGTGCTACACAACTCAGCAGTCTCGTGCAGATCAACGAACGGACTTTGAGGAGCACTCAGAGGCAGCCACATTTGATCAGCATTTGTGGGTTTGTTGGCAGTCCCTACTAGTTGACCTTGTCTAACAATAGGGAATTTTTGTAGTAAATTCGGTGTGGTTTGGCCTGTCTTCTGTGACTTGTTGGTGTGCATTGCGGCGACATTGAGTAGCTGATGACTTTGGGGCATTTTGATTCACAAAAGTTGGGCGAAGTGTGCAATAGGTGTTGCTCGTAGCTGTGCTCGGTTACGAATGACTGGACGGTTGGTGTGTCTGGAAGTTATGGGATCACTGGCCAATCAGAGCTCCCTTTATTCTGCATGGTTAGAGCTCTATGTGCTTCTACTCAATGACCTCTGCGAGTTAACGGTAGTTGCTATGGCAACTGAGTCACCAACCTCCTAGTCTCCTCGTCATCCCAGCGATTTGACCCGGGCAGAAATCAAGCAGTTTCGTAATTTTATTTTTGGACGGTTAGACAGATACGCTTTATATATCGATTCCATTTCCGCATATACATTTATATTTTTTCATTAAGTTGGTTGACTGCTCGTTAGATGAAGTGGTTTAAGTACGTCGATTAAACTTCTCAGTGTTTTTGGTGGATATCTCCGGATCTTTCACTGCGTGGGTAAGATAATGGATGTTTGACCTTTTGTCATGAATTTTATTTAATAATTATAATTTAATAATTCATTTATAATCATAAGAATTATATATATATTTTTTACACCATATTATTATATTATTTTAATTATAATATTTTAAATACAAGATACTATTATACATTTAATATTCTAATAATTAATTAATTGTCGGTTATGATAAACCGTAACCTAGGGTTCAAATTTAGCTCTTAAGAATGAACGGCGTTTATATACATTATCAAAGCTCTTTGCTAGAAGGCCTGCCTTTATTTCACTGGTGTTTTATTTGCTGGAAGAAGCGAACAATCGGATTACCAAAATGATTTGTCTTTAAACGAAGAGTAAATGTAGTTGTTTTATGAAAATGTCCTTAAGTCATCAGCATCAAAGGATGATTAAATGGCAGGCAGTACCACTGGATTGTACCAGGATAGCAGCACATCAACCTTGTCTTTTTTCATTTTGAGTAATAGACCGTAATTCGGTATACAAGCAGTTAGTGTTGCATACGTTATATTTTTTGATATGCTCGTTTTCACGATTGTGTGCGAAACATTCTTAAAACCCTAATATGAAAGCTGGCTGACTTTTTCTGTTGGATCATGGTTTATAAGTTCTTTGATTGTATTTTCATCATGAAAATGAGGATTATCCTAATGATAACGTATAAAGAAGATGTGCTGATCAGCACAAGGACTTGATCGACTAGATTTCCTTTGCATATGCTAAGACTCATCGGCGTTCTTAATGTCTTAATTTTGACAACCAAATAATAAATTGGATATCAGCTACTACGAATAAATTGCAGTTGTATTTTTAAAGAGGAACCATAAGTGAATATGCATAAGACAGCAATTGGACATAGGCATAAAATCAATCCCCACCATTAACTCTTTAGATTGCATGAAATCTCCTCTGACTAATAATCCGAGTGCTTAGTAGGCGAGAAGTTGTGGAGAGTGGTCGGGCTGAACATTGCGAGGTTACCTCTTTCGTTAGTCCGATAGAATCCGGTTGGCGGAGTCCAATTCAGCTACTTGAAGTTAACCATGAAAAGCACTTTGTTTTGGGTGATAATCCTCTATCTGTCTTGGGTTTGACAAAGCTGCATGCTTCATAAGAGTGCAATTTTGTTTAAATCAAACTGGCGAATCGAAGTGACCCGAGGCCATGGCGTTCTATGGCTCGACGGTATACAATAAAACAGGAGTCCAATTTTGATTGGCTGCTGATGTCATCTATTGGAGGGGAAATAGACCCTTTATAAGCGCAAGGCCTCCACTTTCTCGAAGTCATTTCTTCTTCTGCTCACCTAGAAGATAGACGTAATAAGTCCACTGATATCAAGCTCATATTATTATTATTTGCATTATTCCATTAATAATTTCTGCAGCTTATTGTTTTGTCCGTACCATCTGAATATGAAATAAGCTTCTTTGATTAGTTTTTAGAACCGCCAAATGGATGAAATTTCTGAAGGAACGCCAGTGCATCCAGTGAATGACGATGTAGCACAATCTTAGACCACAAGTAAGATCCTTCTGCGAGACTCTGAGAATGTTCAAATGTCTCTCCACTGCCATTCACTGCAAATTGTTTCCCTTATAGACTCAGCTAGAAAGCCAGCCTCGATTGATGTTCCCCGGAGTTGTTCCACAACCCCGTTCAAATTGTGCTAATATCCCAGGAAGGCGATTCCGTCTTGTGCTACTACACGTCGTTCTCAACACCATTGTAAGTGCATTCAAGTTACTTAACTCAACTTCATGTTCAATTCTGAGCTGGTTGATATATCAATGTCCATGTTTCCTTCCTTCTTGCAATATTGCACCTTCAAGGTATTCGCAAGATATACATCACCATTCTCTCGTTTTAGCGTATCTACTTCACGAAACCGATTTCGCACCCGGCTGTCATCTATGCTGTCATTGCACCCATCGCAATCCTACTCGTGCTAACTGTTCTCTTCCCTGAAATTGAGTGACCACATTTCGCTTTTGCATTTCTGTGCGACCAGTTGTTTGAATCGTGTCTGTTTGTAGATTCATTGGTACTGCTAGCTCGAAGTAAAAGTGTTTCAATATTCATGAATTTCCATTAGATAAATTGCTTTGCTCATGATTGGGACTGGTAGCATTGTGCCAGTCTTGTAGAAGACCGTGCAATGCTCTTCATATCCTAAAAACGGCATGGGCAACATCTCCCATTCACTTTACCTTAGCGGATACTTTGAATTTTGCGTGCTCTTGAAAATGCCATAAGATGTCAGGCATTGTCCTGATGTTGTTAAGTAAAGATTTAAAGTAACAAATATCTCTACGAATGTGGGACCATTCTTTTCCAGACAAAGAGTATTTAATCTGTTTCAGCACTAACAATGTTCGATGGGTTGAAAAATCGACTATGGTCTGATTTGAAAGTTGATTCACAAATCGCTTCTGGCAAAAAATGATTTTGGTGGTCTTAAGTGACTCATAATCGGATAGAACAGCAATCATCTCATGTTGCTAGTTCTGCAGTAGGGTACGACTGATTTATTGTAAATATTGACCTAAAATAAAAGAACACAAACCTTTTTTATGTCTTAGAGTTGGTTATAACTCATGATCTAAGTTTATAGCACGGATGCGCGAGTCAGGTGTACTTCATCAGTTACCGCTGATGGAAAATTCGGTTACATCACAATAGCATAACCAACCTACACTAGAGGTTGTTTTTCGGTACAAATTATTTAGACACAAATTGAATTTTGGCAAATATCATTTCAGGTCATCCTAAAGGTGCTGCTCAAATTTTCAATAAAGCAAGTGACAAAATGTAAATTTAAGATTCCATCATCAGCGCACTTTTTCTCCCACCCATTAGGAATTTTTTCACTTTGAAGCTTCTTAGTTAATCGAGCATCTTGATGGATATGCCAACATAACTTTTCTGTTGTGATGTAGCACGAATTGTTAGCCATCAAACAATAAATAAATTCCGACAAAATATGGTGCGAAAAAGCAAATAATAAATATATTTCAATAAACAAACAGTCTTTTCGTTAGTTGTTACCCACTGCCAAGACGTACTCAATACAAGTAAATAAACACATAGCAATTCATTTTCGTAGTTTTTTATAAAACCTTATTATCAACCTACAAATTCCTACCTAGCCAATGTCAAATGGTGGTTATCAATAATTTTGCTCATATCAACTGGGTATGCTAGAAAAGAAACATTCGTAATTTTATTTATTACAGTTTCTTGATTAAATTTCATCAATACTTATTCAATTCAAGATAATCATTAGGCAATGAACTCTCTGTCATTTTAAGATGCAGTCGATTCAACTGCCTGCTCTACTTCAGTTAGGGTATGAGGTATGGGTCATTCAGCCTTTATTTTTTTTCCTTTTGTCTAAAACCACAAAATGATTCATACGAATGTGTCAGTCAGAGCAAATGCAAGAATTTAATCTTGGTAGATTGGTAGAGATATAGCTACGCTACCCAAATGAAGTAGCCTTCGGAAAAAAGATGGTGGTTTTCTTCTATCTAGATGGTGCCATTCCACCTTGCAACAACAATGCTTTTCCTCCTCGCTTTGAGCTTTCCTGAACTTCTTAATCCCTATTCTGGATGGCTGCCTAAATGCTTTATAGAAATTTCCTTCACCTGGGTGGCGACTTGCTGCCTCGAATCTGCTCCAGGCGCTCGAAGTCCCGCTTGTCCGCACTCTCTCAGCGCCACCGGTACGTCACATGCCACAACGCGCCACCCAACCTGTCTTACTAATTAGTTTATTCACTTCACTGAGAGAACAAACAAGATAAAGATCAGACCACTTCCATATCTACTTACCTTTGTAGGTTTACACGTGGGACGTAAGGCATCCAGTCCTCGAAAACCTCTACAAGGTGCTATTCCGCTTTCCAATATCTAAAAAATATGTCTTTATATAAGTATCTAATAATTGTTGAGCTCAAACTACAAGGGCACTCTGCCCTCTAACCTCTTCGAGCATCTTGATCTCATTGTCGGATCGTGACATCTCCCGTGACGTCTCCTCATCTTTTCTCCACTCCATTGGAGTCGCTTTGCAGAACTCGCTGAACCTCCCTAAGTCAATGTCTAGCGTCTCCGAGGAAGACGCACTGATCTTGAAGTGTCTTGGTAAATAAAAAGCTCCAATTAAGCCCTATTTATTCCTGAAAAATATTAAAACATGTGCACACCCATCTGAAAGCTTTGCGTAAAAATATCAACCTAACGCTTGCTGTTTTTAAATAAAGTTCACCCTAAAATTTTCAGAAACACCGAGTGCACGTAGGCGATGTTCTGAGCTAGGCGCATGTCGTTTTCTCTGTGATCAGAATTTCGTTGGTTATGCTACTTATAAGTATATCAGTAAATACCCGAAGATAACTAGTGGAATGTGGATACGCTTGACTGAAAACTTAAGCTACTTTAACGACTAAATAGTGAATAATCAAAGGAACTAAGTAGCTTTATTCTTTAAAAGAAAATTTAGGGGATTCCAAGCTGCCCAGTATTTTGGTGAAACTGCGATGCGTTGGGTGGAAGTGGTTAAGTCAGAAAACGGATTTTGCTTCCTCTAGCTAGCTTTTCACATCCGTTAAAACCTCACTAAAGCTAACATTATAACTATAACTCTCGTCTCGGGTTATATCAATTAAAAAACAGTAAACACTCAGCGAAAACAGGATTACACATAGGCATGACTGATTAACCTGGGAAATTGGAACTCCGGTAAGAGGGATTAGGTACATCTATCCTTCACGCAAAACAATTTAAAGCTACTCAGCCGTCTAGCATTTTAATTTCAATTTAAAGCCTTTCCTGGACCATGTGGTGTTCAACTTTTTGCAAAGGATCGACATCCCCCTTTAACTTGCTTTTTTAGATTCGCTTAGCCGCATTAAATTGAATTCAATAACTATAAATAAAAGGCCCCATGGACACAAAAAGGCAAAAAAATATGCAACTGAAGGACTTTCTTGGAGGCACTACCAGTTCGCGATAGCGGACAGAGAGGAAAAATGTCTGGTCTGCATGGAAAAGCTGGCTCCGCGTTAATAAGAGACGACAAGTTGAAGGGGCGTTGTTGACCTGTGATGGGTGGAGACCCTAAAGAAGCTTTTTATAGAGAGGTTTTTGACTCAAAGATGGAAGACAATCGGAGTTGGCTTGATGGATTAGGCAAAGAGGACAAGATTGTGTCAGTGGTAAAGCCTACCTACCCATGCATTTATCTGCTTTTTTAATAGACAGCTAACGAACATCTCACTTTGAATTTGCGTAGACCCTGTTAAACCTGACAAAACGCATGGATCTAGCTGACGTATGCTCATTATTATTTGACTCTGTTATCCTAAGTTTAGATTTATGCGTGATACTGTGATTATTTGCCAGGGTATGTCTGTTCAATCAGATTATCTGGATTCCAATCAATCCAAATGTGAATTTAATGTTTTAACTTTTATTGTAATTGAAATAGCTATTTATGGGCTTATTATTCTAGGATTCGATCGAATGTCGTGATGCATATGAAGATGATGACTATGATTTCGTTCTTGATACCCCAGTATGTTTTCTTAATTTACAACCGATTTTGTCTTAAGAGCATATCATTTAAGCAAGTATTACTAGACCCAAGTTTCTTGAATGCTTATGCAAATTATAACCGCCGAATTCTTTCCTAGTAGGTTAAAGCTTTGCTGCATTATTCACAAATTTAGCCTCACTGAAGCAAAACACGTACTAAAAATGGTTGAAATCAATTGTCAATCAATTGTCAATCAATTGCCTTACCTACTTAAAATCGGTATGAGTGGATAAATAACTTGGAAACGGCCTGCAATAGGATTAAATGTGTTATTGAAGGACTGCTTTATCAGGAGATCTGGCTTCATATTTAGGTTATCACCATGCAATTTCCTATCAAACGATTCAAAAATGGTTCTTTCCATTAGGCTAAGAAATTAAAGCACTTAAAGGGTTCTAGTGGGGGCGTCTTTAACATTACTTTTGATGCTTCTTCTCGAAGCAATGTTTGAATGTCGGAGGCTTCATATAGTTTTGATATCTACTAGTGCATCATTACTGCTTGCTCTGCGTTTTACACAGAATTAATTAAAGCAGCACATGCGATTTTTCGATGTGAATACAGTGATAAAATTTGATACTATCTAAGCATGTCGGCTTTCGAAAAAGTAACTCGAGTTTCAAAGGCAACTGGTTGTACATTCGGATTCTCCTCAAGTCGCGAAAGTCCAGTTTTGGCGTAATTTCGTTACCCTTTGTCCTACTTTGGCAAGCTTTTTACCGATTTTCGACTGACGAGCAGTATATTTTCAGTCACTGAGACCGATATTCCGTGTTATACAACGTCTACGTAATCCACGAATTTTAATAATGAAACCACTTTAATGCGTAAGCAGTAAACCCGTTTGATAAATAAAACAACCATGGAGTTAGGAGCGTAGCTTTCGAGAGAGCATGTGCTCTCTGGCCTCCGAATATCAATTGCCTTAGGTCCCTTTTTCTCTTTGTAGTACAATATTAAACCTGTTTGTTAATCCAAGTGCGCTTGTCGTCAATTTTTGGATCCGTGTGTTTGACTATTTGGCAGCAGTGCCTTTGTTATATCTTTTCTTCAAAAATGCAAATTTGGTGTACTCTAAATGCTACTACCCGTGTAATTTGATAGGACTTTGCATTTGTGGTGTTTTATGATGATTACAATGCATCCCAACTGCTCATGTGGTGTTCCATGTCAGTGCTAGTGTGCTGGACCTGGTTACAAATGCCATCACTAATGCGGGTGCAAACCGGGATACGAAAATGCTTCCCTATTTCTTTGGGTTCCTACAGAATCTCATCTTCAATGCTGCGTAGTAAGTTCTTTCTCGCTTTAGTTGTTTGCATTCTATTTGTTATTTTGACAAGCTATCCGAACAGATAAGAAAATGGGCTCTTAAGTTAGAGATTGGCTTGTGATCAGTGCGAAATCCAGGGCGGCTCATTGGTTTGCTCCTACTGAGTCAATATTGCAGTTTCATGTCATAGTGGTAAATGGTTCGTTGGCAGAATTCGCGCACTAGTTTGTAGTGTGGTTTAAATGGGTTTGGTGGGTTCTTTTATCGAGTGTCATCAAAAAGTGGCAGTAAAAACCCGAGACCGTAATATCTATTTGCTGCATACTTCTGTGGGCTTGACTGATTGTTCCCCGTGCCTCTTCTTTCTCGCTCTGTAGCAATGATGTAAGCGTCTGACTACTAAGCCTGCCAACCAACCAGTCGTTGGGACAGGACGGCTTTGTGGCCAAGGGCGCAACTCGACACTACAAACGTCTCAGTCCTTTCCTCGTCTTCCTCAGGTCTAAGCTTAATTTGATGTGAGTTTGGTCCACAGTAACTTTCAGATTTGTGTTGCTTATTGCAAACAGAGGGTCCCACCAAATGAAGAAAATATTCCATATTTCAGAGCCCGCGTAGTGATTTTACAAAATACTAGTTTTATTTGAGGCACAGGTAACTAGTACGTCTCGGGCTAATACCAATCCTATTAACACTGCAACCCATTTTCTTGACTCAGGCTTTAGATGGCGTCAATGGGCAGTCTAAAGTAACTCATTTTGTACGCAGGTATTAAAACAACTGCGTTGGGATTTGTTTACTCTCTTGTAATGGCAGACCTCTGCCGTTTATTTATCGAAAATTAGCTCAACAAATCAGCTCCTTTCTTATTTAAGGCCCCCCTTTACTATTTAGGCGAATAGATGGGGTTTTCATAAAAACTTCATGTCAAACTCCGGATTAAGCACTGACTTGCATTGTAACAAAGCAGATTTAAAAAGTTCGTGAATGCTGAATGCAGGGTCTGTGATATTCGAAACAGCTTAAAAGCTGTAGAGAAGAAGGTAGTACATTTCTTTTTAGATAGAAGTCAGCGTGTTTTCCAAAATATGGATCATTGACTTATAAATTGTCGTCTTCCAAACTCACTTTACTCCAAACCAAAGGAGAAATAACCGGCATTTTCCATTATTAGCATTATCAGAATTGTAAATTGACATTGAAAGAAAATAGGCATACAATCTCGCACGATTGTTTAAATTGGCATTGCCCATTGAGCCCAACCCAATGGCGTCGAAATGCACTTTGAACTCTTAGGTATGATGTGCATTCGCAGTTTCTTCTAAAGGTCTAAGACTTCTAGGATGCTAACATAACCAGCATTAATTAAATCAAAGGGAGCTCAGACCAAGTGCATTTCATTTGACGTCGTTCGTGGCATCAGCACAATTTGAACGCGACGTCCGTATGTGGAGTAAGCCTGAGTTTCCCCGAATACAGATCCCCAGTGACATTCACAATCGCAGAGCAGGTGACTTATCGGTTATAAAATGCTAAAGGATATCTTTTAAAAATGTACAACGCTGTATCAGCACCTCTTGGTAGCGATTCCCGCAGACAAGAGTTTCATTTGGTGCTGCTACACGCGGTCATATGAGAGATCGCTGGGTGCACTGAATTGAAATTGGCTACACTGTCGCTTACTTGCTTCAACATACATTCGTGTATGAACTGCGCTTGAAGGAAAGCTAGTTTTCTATGGACCTGTCGGGTCGAGTTTGTCTCATTTACACGTGGTGAATTAACCAGAGAGATGAATATGATTTCGAGAAATAAGATAATTTTAGTGTTAGGAAAATTCGAACTTATCAAAATGAATCCTTCTGGTCCTAAAGACTACTTCTTCTGGATCTTAACGATTCTGCCAATGGGCCTTTCACTAATTATATACTCCATAAAAGACCTGTGGATCTTATATTCGATGAAAGCATTGGAGTTCCGCGTATACTACACTCAAGTGAATACGCCCTTTTCGAATCCCGTTTCCAGTGCCTCATTCTCATTGTGGCCTGTAGAAAAAATTTGAGACTACGTTGGTAGAGTCAAAAACTCTGCTCCGAATTCCACTTCAAATCGCTTTCTTATAAAAATCGCCATACCCTTAAGGGTCCAGATCAATCCCTTGTTTGAGATCAACTTATGGTTCCCTTAGACATGGACCCAAACACGATTGTCCTGGAGTTAGCTGATTCCGTGGTACGACCTAGAGAAAGCAAAACCGCTCAGCGAACCCTAACAACTGTCATCGCCAAGCTAGGAAGTAACCATGGTTTAAATTCTGTTGAAAATTTCATTTCTACTGTGACTTCCCAAAAAGAAAGGACACATAATGATTGATATAATCCAAGCAAGACCCTATAAAACCTTATTAGCCAAAGTCAAACGGATTGCATTCTTTACATCAGATAGAGCCAAATAAGTGCAGATACTTGAGAGCTTATAAGAATGAACGAGATTTGAGGCTATGACTTGATACCGGCTCTGGCATCACAATCAGATCGGTTGATGTCTGGGACATTAATGGAATAGAGAGGGTTACGCACGCAAAAAGTGATGTTTCCACTCCTTCTGGCTATCCGAAGCTACCAACAGAGTAATAGGTCCTGCAAAACGGCAAGTATTGTCTCTACCCAAGAATAAATCTGGTTTGTCTTGACCTGATCGACAAGTTGAGCATTTTGTCGGACCACGGACTGCAGTGACTGACCCTTGCGTGACTTAGTCACCTACTCAAAGAGTACGAGTCGTGACCGTGTTTAAGGATGTGGTTAGCAAACGCCCCGCACCTTCCTCCTTCGTAAAGACCGGGAAAAACTCTGCGGCATCCCCTCAAACTAAAACAGTGTTACGTAGAAAATCGGCCCAAATCTCACTTAAAAACCAACAAACAGACACTGTTTTCAAGATCAAAAAGTCAAATCGAAGTAGTGCAGCTTTGCTAGGAGCACCAGTAGAATCACCAATCGAAAGGACTCGAATTGGGAATAGGGATTCAATCAAGGAAATGGGGTGCTTGCAAGTTGTCATCGAAATAGTGGGCTCTAAATGTGAGGAGAGATTGCATGAAACACGCCAGATACAATAAATTATCTTAGAACTTTGGTTTAAGGCCCATAGAAGTTCAGCCATGCGATATCAAATTCACAAACGGCGTTTATTGATTCCACATATTAGGCGGTTATATTGTCCAACACTATGAGGCAAAGCGAAATAACACCGAGGTTCAGCCCTAATCAAATTAACAACCTGCTAGCTAGAAGAACGTGTCACCTTGCACTTTCCGTGTTTTATAAGACGTCACTAACAGGCAAAAGCACCGAGACGATTATGTAATTGCTCCTGCTTTGCAGGACAATTTGAATTAAATATTGAATTCTGATAAAAAAACTCGATATTTAACCACTCCGTCCACCCGCTAGTAATTTGTGCTAAGTTTATGGTATCGATTTACACATTAAAAGGTCTCACTTCATCTGAACTGGTGCCTTGACTATTCGCAAACATTGTAGAATACGCTTTAGACAACGCGCTCTGATATTGATTAGTTTCACAGGATTGGTTGAGATGAGGAAATTCCTTAAATGTGCAGGTCAGGTGTTTCGAAACCACGGAAAATAATTACAATAAACACGATTAGCAATGCGACGACCGTTGGTGCTGCTAGCAGATGCACAGCCTCGTGCGACTTCCAGGTCTCTTTTCAAGTAATTTTGTGGTTATGCAATGCAAGATGTAGGCTCCGTGATTAAATGGATGCATGAAGTTGTTTAAGGATGAGTTTCTTTACATTATCGATTGTTGCAGGAAAGCGGGATTTTCCATTCTCTGTATCTCAGTGAATCATGCTTAAGCTAAAAGCAACTATAGTGCTTATCCTTCGAAAGTTTAGTGCTGTCCATCACTGTGAATAGATGGAAGAGTGTCACAGAGCCGAACTATCTCTCTGAGATTGTCACGAGCATGTTAAATGCTTGCGTGTTATCCAGGTTAGGTCTAATTTCGGCTATCCAGGAATCAACACTTGATTGGTTGAGAGACAAGGCTCAGTGAAGGCCATCTTACTGAGTTTCGTGTGTTCCTGTTGGACAGCTAAATTGGTGTGACCATGCACCATAGACCTTCACCATCTACATTTGTGCCTTAACAGTTTTTGTATAAGATATTGGTATTTTACAATGATTTCAGAATTGAAATATTATTTTAATCACGACACTATGAATTGATCCGCAACTTAGTAGTAAAAACGAAAATTTCATCATTTGTCTGAAGGACGAGATTATAACAATTGAAGGTCATGAGGAGTCACTAAACTTAAAAATTTAATAATATTGACAGATTAGAGCTTTCGCGCTTTCGAATGTTAGTGATGAGTTCATGAGACCAGCCTTGCAAGAGAAGAAGTCAAATTTGCTTTGCTTTGTATTCTCGGCAGTTCACTCAGTTTTATATATCCTATCCTCGTGCGTGCTACATACATCCACCGAAAGCATCAACGTCGCATGTGAGTGACCACACCAAGAATCGCTACAGAGTCTATGAGATCGAAGACCTTTTTGGGGTTTTCTGAACAGACTACCAAGCTCCAAATTTACCACTTTGTTTATCTATGCCTGAATACTGATTCCATTTGTCCTCGCATTAAGCTCATACAATTGTAGCTACCACGCAAGTGCAATGTAGGCTTTTTGTAGGCTGCATAAGTGAGCGAATAGATGTGGCACACCATTTGTGCGTCGATCACTGTGCTGATGTGTTGCGAATCAAATTTTCCCACCTTTATTATCAGAAAACCCCACATCTCTGGTAGTTTTCTTCATGACGCTTCTCCCAATTCAGTGGGATCCGTTGACATTTCGTGGAAATTGTAGACCTGTTACCCAATTTGCAACATGCTATGGTTTCCAAAACGCAATTATTTGCAGAGTAAAGTAGTCATACAGTACGCGTGTACTTTACAGACGCCACATCGCACGCAAGCAGTGGAAGGTTTCTAAACCATCTCCAGATGCAAGTTCAATAAAGGAACTCCTAGCGTAGGCTTGCATATCCAGGTTGAAGTCTTCACAGGCTGCGATGGGTGCGGAGGTTGTCTGCTGCAATCCGATTTCCGTAGTTGTGCCCCGACGTAACAGCTTTGAAGTCGACACGCGCGACAAGTCGCTGCAGGGTTCTAAATGTCAATTTGAACTGTCTTTCGTCATATCCCCAGAAAATTATGTTTATAACTTTGTGAATACCTTGAACAAACATCTATTTACCTTTCGTTATTATCCGTATACTATGTACAGTTGTTTAAGTAGTTAGTATGACGCTTTGCACTTCGGTGAATTAACTTGCTTGGGCACACTTTGCCTCAAACTGTTTTTGTATAACGAGAGCTTCAACATAATTCGACGTGTCCAAATTTCCAGAAAATTATTCATGATCAGAGCAAGTCCGTCTTGGGTTGAACTTTTCCTAACCTCCTTCAATTCTTTCTCAGCGAAGTTGTGCAGTTGATTGGACCCAGGAGGGAGAAACGCTAGATGGGCCCACAAAGCCTATTTACACATGACATTGTGGTCTGTGGTGAGATGACTGATGCTCTCCGAGATTATCTGTGTCGGTTTAATGAGCACTAACAATCACATGACGCTAACTGACTTTAAGGTCAATCTTGCAGCGTTTCACATATACAGTATACGAACCTTTCGAAGACCGCCAACGAATTACACTCACATTGAGCCTATTGCGATGTCGCGCCCTCACGCCAGCTGGACAATCTAGATTGCCCAATCAAGGTCATGTTCTCAGCGGGGCTGTCTAGACAATACAAACCTAGCTTCCGGACTACCCTGTCACCAAACCAAGGCTGGGACATGTCCCCTTGTCCTTTTACCACAAGACAAGCATCTACTTAACGTTTCAGCACGCACGCCTCCTCTTCTCTCTCTCTCTCTGGAGGGAATCTAAGTGTAGCCTATCCACAACAGTGAAATGAAATGGAGATGAGATAGATGGCAGGCTTCTTCTGACGTCATTTCACCGAAGAATGGGTTGAGAATTTGGCAGCTCGTTTTTTATCATTAACGGTGAAAGATAAATTTGGGAAAAAGTAGCAGTAGCCTGTCACTTAGATATGCTGGGAACAAATGGCTGGTACCGACTTCGATCTCGTGCCCAATTCAGTCTGTGGTGAAGAGCTTATTGGCTCGTTTCAAAATCTTAGAAGAGTAGTCATTAAGGTGACAGAGAAGTCTCTTAATTGTGTCATATCCCACAAATTCCTTCTATTGCTTTATGCCAATTCGAAATTCGGGAATGAGAGCAGTCACGGTGAGGTGTTCATGTTGGAGTTACATCGTCTTTTAAACTTACCCTGATGAGGTTCTGTGATTGCATCTCAATTTCATTATTAAAATTTTAACTAAAAAATGCCAGCCTAGAACTAATTTGAATAGAAAAATAGCCACAAATTTCACCTAAGTGAAGTTTGTATAACGAATTATTCAAAACTGATTAACTTCAAAATCCTTCAAAAATGGACTTTGATGTACATAACAAGCTTTTATGATAAAATTAATAGATTTTAACACAAAAATGTATTTTAATGGTGCAGTGGTCTGTTTTAATAAGTATATATAATATATGAATCCAAATAAAGCAAAAACTCAGATTATAAATGCAAATGCAAAACTGTCAGTAATGCATTATGAATATCCAGAATAAACAAGAAAAAGTGATTACAAGAGTCTCAAAATAGTTCTGAAAAATATATATTGCTTGTATCTAATTTTCATAAAAATGCAAACAAGAATATGTAAAAACTAACATCTTGGGAAAACCAAATTTATATTAAAAATCAGTTTGACAAAAACATATATATGTAAAGAAATATTTTGAATAGGATGTAGTTGAATGGGCCTTGGCTAGATCATTTCAACGACAAGAACACAGAGGAAGAAAATATGCTACGTAATTTACCAATAGAAAAAGTCTCCTGCTTAATATGAAACCAATTTTAATGACACTGTTTTGACTAATACAATTATAATAAAAGATATGCCCCCAAATCATAGCAGCTGGAGTAAATTTGTTTAAATGTACTGAGTAATTCATTTTGTTTAAATGAACGACCGTAACATATTGTATAAATAATCACACTCTTCCTTACACTTTCATAACCGATCAGAGAGCTCCGCCATGCTGACGTGTGAGTCCCGACGTACTCCCATTATGAAACGACATTTTTTTACCATTTCGACTAAGTTGAAGTTTTGTGCTTCATTTTCAGACTCTAATTGCAATAGGAAAACTGAACAACCTCCCTCCAGTTTCGAAGTAGAGCCTCCAACCCAAGAGGTAGTGGCACTTCCAATTTGACTTTCGTTTGCTATTATCCTATACATTTGGCTGCAATTATAGCGTCTTAGTAATCTATTTTTAGGGAAAGTACTTTCATTATCTTGCTATTCATTTCAGTTGAAAGAAATCACTACGGAAGGGGATCTGCTTTGGGAGGATTTCGATAATAAACGAGATTTTGAGAAGCCAAGGGTACGAAATCTCGGTGCCGACAATGTAAAGGAAATTTTACGACTTTCTTGCCAAAATGATGAGGAAGAAGGCGACGGAAATGAAGAAGCCTTTTCGATTGCTACAACCAAACAACGTCATAATGCTAGGTCGAAAAGTAAAAGGCGAGCCCATTGCCGCAAGGGCATAGATATCAACATCCGATTTCGAATTTACTCATATTACCTTTAATCTACTTTTGAATTATCAGGAAGGAGAAGACGCTTTGCGGAAAAAGTGACTACGAGTTGAAGCAAGACGAGATGCGCCTCGAGTTGGTTAAACTAAGACGCGAGGCTGAAGAGGCTGAATGGGAAGCGAAGAGAAAAGGTGAGATGGGCCTTTGTTTAATTTGATGCGAAATCTTAACGTCATCCCTTAGAGCAGGTACTAATCATCTTTGGCTCTAAAGAATGTCAGAAGAAAACTTAGTAATCAGATAAATAGGTATGAGATACACAGTGTGGAAATGACGTGGCTGATGTGAGTATACTTTAAGACGCATGATCAAAATGTTGGTGGATCTGCTTGATCAGTTGATGAGGAACGTGCACTGCTATTCGATTGGCGTTTTGACGGCTTATGATAGAGTACAATTACTTGATCCAAATAGTCCCACACTGGAGCATTCCTCTTTGTCAATTTGTATTGAGCGTGATAATACATTTGCAGCCCAGGCAGAGGCGAAAGCGGCGGCAGAGGCAAGAGCGAGGGCTATTCTGGAAGCGAAGCGCAACCAAATCCAGAAAGGCGGGAAGAAGGGTGGTCGCAAGCCCGGCACCAACTCCTCCGGCAGAAGGTAGCCCTGATGTCTGTCATCCCATGCCCAAAGCCCTTTTCTATAATCGGTGAAAATTAAATATATTTTTCTAGTATAAATCAAAGCACTCTTAGTAGCCTCCGTTTTTACATTGATTTGCCCTTCGCCTTTGTCCTAACGGTCTGTTTCGGTTATTCAGCCTTTGTAACTTGTGCTTTATTTAAAACCTAAAATGGATCATAACTAACGGGGAGTCAGTCACGGCAAATGCTATCAGTTAATCTCGGGCCAAAAGCAATGAAAATGTCCGAAAATATTCGCGTGGTGGTTACACTCCACTTGCATTTTGCTAGGTTACTTTCCTATGTGTTGCTTTAAACGTGATGCCATTTACTTATATGGGCAGAGAAAGATGCCTCTCCTGCTTTCCTGGTGGATAATAGTCGTTTGATTCTACAAGAATCGAGGAGACTGCTTCGCCCATTCTACAAGACGCTCCACACTCACCTTCTGCCTCAAGCACGCAAGTGAAGAAGGCAGCTGCGAAAGAGGGCTAGCAGATCTCGTCGAGAAGAGGCACATCCAACCACTAATGAGCGACTTCTCGGATGCTCACCACACGCACAGTCGGAACCTGCAACGTTGTACCGATTCGGCAAATGGCACAGTTTAAATTCATCGCAATTGCGAAATTGCGGGGCGTCACCATGATACAACTTACCAATTTGAAGGGCACTTGAAAGGAGTTGCTTTTATAGTCCATTCTGATACAAATTAACAGAGAGTTTTCTTTAAATTTGTTCATTTGGACTAAAATTCGAATAAGTTCATCAAGTTATCAGTCTACTCTCATTGCTTAAAACACTGAATTAGCGTCAAACACAGATCACTAGTGTAAGATTAATGAATCAACGCCAGTCTTCCCTAAAAATCTGATTTTGCAGCATTTTCCAATTAGATAGTCACTTCATTGCCGTGGAAGTTGCAGAAGCAGTCCATTTACATTACAAATATGTTTGTGATAATGTCGTATTCCTATTTATGATTGCGCTTTGAAGCAAATCCAAAGAAAAGCTTGTAACGGAGCTATTTCTTATAATTTCTATTTTAAAATGTCTTGGAAATACGACAAATCCAGATTTAACATATTAAAAGTTAGTACTTAAAAAACTTATTTCTGCCTTCTTTTACACGGATTAGGTAAGATTTTAATTTTCGATCTACCAATATTAAGAGAAAACAAAAGGAAATTTAGATTTTGCAGTGATATTTCAGTCCATATAGTTTTGCAGAAAACTGGCCTCTCCATGGGATTTCATTTTTTGGAATAACTAATAAATTCAAGTTACGGTTTTAGATAAACCATTTCGAATAGCCGCCTATTACTGGATTAATAAATCTGCAATGTCATTAAGTTATTTAATTGGTATGTGAAATTCTGGAACCCTCCAGGATTACCCTCTGAAGAATGTGTAATGAAATTGAGGCACTCAATACTACCGGTCGACTTATTTAGAGCTGAGTATTGATATATTATTTAAACGAAAATGTACTTATGCCTCACGCAGCAGTGGGCAACCAAAGCAGGTGCAGCTCATTGCTCTTTATAAAAGGGGTGCACAGATGGCCGCCCATCACCAGTCTTGTCAAACAGAATCGATTTTGCTTGAGAAGAAATCGATTTTGCGGGAGCGGAATTGTTCTGCAAATCTGCAAATTTATTTGCAGGCTAAATAAACTGTGAATCAGGAGTATGTGATTTGGTGGAGTGGAAATGCGAGCTAAATCTCCCAGCAGCCTAGTGGCAAAGCTGGCTATCAGGTTGTTTTTAAGGCCTATTAGTCAGCGAATCAAGGACAGGCTCGGTAATAAGTCTTAAATGAGGAAAAGCTTGTTGAAACAGTGCGCTGCCTTGTAGCGACGTGAGAGCCGTAAGAAGGGAACCACTCTCCAATACGAGTTGCAAATCATCGCCTTCACATACGGAATATCTAGCACAAAACACAAGCGAATTTGTTGTCAAGGCGTCGCAGTCTAT
>JAUOZQ010000582.1:0-30484 GCA_030710315.1 Anomotaenia brevis
TTGCCATTAACAGCTCTGATTGTACCGATTTAGCTGCGCCTAATACAAGTCATCATTTGCTTCAATCCTATTGGTTGCAAAGGCGTTTTGTAACAAATTTGGTGAAAACCAGGTGGTAATGCCTGTTTTATTGTTAAAATCTACGAATCACTATTATTTCATGCGAAATACCGGCAATTCTGATACAAAAAGGCTGGGTTTAAAAAATGACTGGTAAAAGAGGTTATTATTATAAATGCCTATTATCTTTTACGACAGTAAAAACTGCAATAATTTTGTATAGCAGAGAAAGCTGTAACTTATCTGGAAAAGTACACCTACCTCGCAGAATCCATTTTTGAGTCTCGTTTTTTTAAGTGGTGGTTACTCAGCAGCAAATGCGCTTCACGTAAATGCTCCACAAGGTGGATTTACTATCTCATTAAAATGATTCCTCTCTCGGAGGAAGATCAGAGAAAGAGAAGCCTAGCATCAGCAATTTTATTGTAAACATGTACTCATGCACCCGTGGCTTGATGTGATTGGAAAAAAAGGGGAAGATGTTTAGAAAAATTAAATACCTAATCGTTGTTATTTATTACTCCTCGCATTTCCATAGCCATTTACATTTTTTCCTCAAGAATTACATTAGCATATCTAACTTTTAACTAGTAGCATAGAGATTATTATGAGATTCTTTGCAAAAGTGCGAATTTTCTTTTTTTAGTTCGAATGAAAGAAATAACTCAAGTTTGTTGACTAGCAGAGTGGCAATAGCATGTCTATTAAAGTATAATTAAATTCAACTATAAAAATTTTAAGTATTGATTTATTATTGATGAATGACACAGCAAAAATCATTGTCGAGAATCCAAAACATTTTTTTGGTTTTTTCATTCTATTTTGTAGTTCTAAAATGGTTGATCCAAGAGCATTTTCATTAGCATCTAAATTTCAATTTTTACCGATTTCGTAATGAGTTTCAGAAATCATCATATCTATTTTTCAAAAAGGTGCACATGGTAGGTGCAAAATTTTAAATGTAACGTTAAATTAACATTTGTATAAAATAATGCATTATGCTGGCAAGAATTGACTATTGCATAAATGCTCTCTTAATCACTGCATGATTTTTTTCAAAGCTTTTTATGTTGCGGGTTTCATTATATATGCAGAATATTATTTTATTTGAGTGAGACCCGTGCTAGGTATCGAAGAATGGAATCACAGTTGGTAAAATAAGCCGCGTCCCATGAAGTTAGAGGCCTACTCTGATGACACTTTTCCTAATATTGGACTCTATAAAACTTTCTATAGTCGGTGAGTTTTGGAAAGGAAAATGAGAACAAATCATACCATTTATTTTCAGTTATAATTTCAACTGACATAGATAAATTCATTTGTATTGCTTCAGTATCGTCGATAAAATTAGCGAAAATAAGGTGGACTCTTGCTTTAATTTTAATATAGTGGTTGTATCTTTTCGACACTGCTCAGGTTAAGGGTAAACGCCCCACAAATTATCTAATTTTTAATTTTTTTACCCCAATCATGTTAAAAATAAAGTTTTTGGCAGTTTTGCAATAAAAGGTTCATTTTTGTGTGCAATTGCATTAATGAATTCGTTACATTGAATGACCGCTGTACCATCAAGAGATCAAAAAAAGAAAGTAGGTGCACAAATTAAAAAGTCTTGATATTTAAATAACGTTTATCTACCTCAAAATTAAAAAAATCGCATAAAAAATTAAAAAATAATATATATTATATTCAGTTAGATTAACTTCATATTACTCTTTTAAAATGAAATATTTTTCGTATATCTATGAAGCTCAGATACGTTTTTTCTTAATGATTTTCATGTCAGTCGCTGGAACGTGAGGTTTGCTAAACTGAAATGTATAACAGTTGAGTCTCCGTTGAAGGCAATTTTATTTTGGTGATTGCAATAAAACGGTTTGCTCTTACGAGCCGTCTTGCAATTCTGAAATGCTCCGAAGTAGACAGGTAACGATAAAACGCCATCCGAGGGGGAATTGAGCAATGCATTAAATTTCCATATTTAGGTGCCATCTAAAATCATATTATTACATGCCTTTCCAGCCTCTTCACCTCTCCCTTAATTACGTGGTCTTTGATTAACTAGACAGAGTTGCAACTTCCTTTGGAAAATTTGTAAAAGCACCAACTATTCCACAATGTATTTCATAAATACATGGAAATTTAGTCCTTGGATAAATCTCATAAATGCTCAAATTTTACAGGGGCATTTATTTTGAAATTTTCTTCATTTAAAATCGGTAATTGATTATCATCATTTAAAGTATTTTGAATACTGTTTTTATTATTTAAATTTAAAATAAATATTTGGGTTTTTTGCCGTGCCTCCAATTCATTATATAAACAAAAAAGCAATAACACTGAAACTCTATTTTTGGGATGAAATATCAAAATATTGAGATTTATTATCAAAACTCCAATTTTTAAGGACTTTGAAACTTTTAATGAATTAACTCGACTCGTTCTGAAAAAAATAGTTGCCACTAATTGCTACATATGTAAATTACTGAATCTATTCGAACATCTATTCCATCTATTTGAATCGGATAAATGTTTATACAAACTTAATATCAGTGTGTTGAATTTCAATAAAAATTTTTAATGCTTTTGGTTGCAAATTCTATTTCTACCATCAATAAACAGGACTTGTTCAAATATATCCTGGTTGTGATTTTTGTTATGTCTCGTTAGTTGAGTAAAATCTGCCCCTTAGGAGATGTAACAAGAGATATTGCTCTTAAGTTTGAGCTCTAAGCATTTAGCAAAGCCATCACGACAAATCGAAAAACGCTCTCCTCGCTCCTTCGTCGTTGATTCGTAAAGAGACAGTTTCCTAGTGCCTACAATGCCTTACCAATTTTAAACCAATCCATGAGATTTAAAGAAAGGTAATAGCTTTTTTTCTTTTGAGGAAAAGCTTAAACAGGCAGCAGAAGAGTGATGGACAAATTCAACATTGTGATTTTGCCATTTAAGGAACAGAGTGGCCTTTAAAATTTCACTCATATCTCCGTCAGTGCAATAATCTTTGCACTGACGGAGATAAACCGCTTTTGTGCCCATAGAATCGATTGATTGAAGTCCGTTTCATCTCAAGATTGATGGATTACAATCATTTGTAGATGGATTTCATCCCCTTCTTTAACCATTAAAGGGTTGGAAATTCGTCACAGATTTGATGTAGAAATAATTGTGTTATTAAGTAGAAAACGATCTAGCTTATCCTGCTAGGTAATTCGCATATATTCAAAAACCAAATTCATGAAAAATGTGTCTTTAAGACTTTCAATGTATATATATGGCATAAAATGCTATTTTGAAGTTCTAAAATCTACTAAATAGCATATTTTAGTTGATAAAAGGTTCAAGTAAAGTATTTGTTTACGTTATCGATAGGGTCGATGTTTAATAAATTGCAATCTAAGGTAAAAATGTCGATGTTTTTTTCGAAAAATAACAATTTATAGTAAATCCAGCAATAAGTTAGCATTGTTTCCTAGCCAACAAAATAAGGCTTATCTCCCGATGATCTTATTTAGTGACAGCAAATATGTATTTGCCTTACATGACTCAGCGACACAGCAATTTTCAAATACAAAAATGTGATGTCGAGGAATTATAGCCTTGATCCGATTGCAGAAGTTTATTTGAATGATTCACATCTTAATTGAAGTTAAATATTTACCGTTATTTCAAAATTAGTAATGCATTCATACAATACACGCTTGAATAATCAAATGATATATTCAGGCATAATTTAAGGCAAACATACTATAAGAACACTCTGGACTTCTAAGGATAGCATTTCGCATTTTATTGTAACCAGTACTGTTAGTAGTATAAATCAAATAAATAAAACTTCACAAGTGGCACAGTAATTTTAACTGGATAATTACAATAATACAAAGACATTTTTCCAATTCGCCAAATGTTTTTTTTCAAAATTCTCATAAGGACTGAATAGATAATATGTAAAACAGAACTGAAGGCCAAGTTCGTGACCACTGCTGTGTTCAGGGTTTGAGGTCAATTACTGGTGGGTGGAACGTTGAGTCCCCCACAATGGCTTTCACTTTTATTTATTTCTTTGGTGTCTCTGGTATAGCATCTCTTAAATATAACCTCGATGTTAGCATTTTAATGATCGCAAAAAATCAATATGGGTTCTTCCTTACCGACAAGGTAAACATGCATTCATTATTACAATAAATATCCATTTTGACAAAAAATCTCTATTTAATCTAAAATGGAGTTAATTGGCCATCTAAGAATTCAAAGCTCTAAATTAGTGCATAAAATAAAAATTCATGAGATAGAAAGCAAAAACCCCCGTAAAAGAGTAGTTTTCTTTGCCTTATTGAAGATATGCAATATTTTCATCCTTTTGAGTAATTACGGTAAAGCTTCTGTTTGGCTTCAGCTAACATTTGGCAAACTTCTGCAGCACGTTTATCAAATTTAATGCCACTAACAATTTTATCAATTTGTCTTTTGAACAGTTTTATCGCATCTTATTTTACTCGCCTTTCTATTGGTGCCCTCAGTCTAAAACGCATTTATAGAGAGCTCTTAATAAGCATTTCGAGCTAAAACAAACCGGCTAGTCAATGTTCGAAGGCTTACTTGTGCTTTTGCTACTAGTAAATGGAACTTACTGGTAAATTTAATTAAAATCACATGAAATGATTGGACAAATCTGTAAGATCCATTTATTTCATTCACTTATGCAGTATGTTCGCAGTCAAGCTGGCCTGGATTTGGTAAAATAGCGCTCTGATGTGAACGGTTTTTCTCGCAATTTTATTCTACCTAAAGCAATTTTAGCATTGGATGTGCCATGTAGGATTTTTTAAATTATGTTTAATGAGGGTTTATGGTTAATTTAAAAGTTTTTATTTTATTTATGCCAAAAAACATTTAATCAACAATTTAGACCTAGCCCGCTAGCAAAGCAAGTTATACACTGGTATTCATTGCATTAAAACCAATAAAAATTTTAAGATTGTATACCATATTACTTAAGTTTAATGTTACAGCCTTCGCTGGTATGTTCATAGTTTGTAAAATTTATACAAATGAATGCTCAATATCCTAATTTTGCTGCAGTGTCCAAGGGAAGGAAGCTCGATTCCTTCAGAATATTGGTGACTTAAATACGCTTACTTAAAAAGAATACAACAGAGTTAAAAATCCTTATTGCAATTTTTTCTAGATAAATGGAAATGGTAAGTGATGAACTTAATATTGATGAAATAAGACATTAAAACAAACCAAAGATAGAGTTGAAAACTAAAAACCTAGTCGAATATCCTTGTTGTATAATGCAAAATTTTCAGGTAAAGAATATATCGCTTTTTGTGTAGTAACATGAAAGACATTAACATTATATTTCTAAATATTTGGAACAAATTCGGACTAAAGTTGGGGGTGCAAATTCGACCGCAGAGTTAATATGGGGTACGTAAATTGCCAAAATCTCTTCCGCACTTATGAGCATCCAAAACTGTTAAGGTAAATTTTCTAAAAAGGTCTTATCTGCCAACATGGTGAGTGCCTTTGCTCTACAATAAAAAATCCCTCATAAATATGACCTGCGGGCGTGTTTCTAGCTCATATTGCATACGTGTAAGTGTTGTATTGAAATGAAATGTGCAAATCATCAATACTCTGTTTGAAACCTATTACAATTTATGTTGCTTTAGTGAAAACAGTTGTTTACAAAATTAGGAAGGCTCATAGGGATGATTTTTAGCATTATTCGAAATTGTTTCCTAGACTCCACAGGCGTTAGTTTTGAAAACTGACTTACCACTTATACTCTCTTTGCTTTAAGCAACTGATTTACCTTACAGTATAAGCAGATGTGAGATTGTGAAACACATAGTTTAATTTTCGAATAAGGGCAAATACGCCAGCATTTAAATTTTCTTAATTTTATCAATTAATTAGTATTTTTCTTTTCAAAGTTGGACTAAAAGTGATGAAGGTCCACTGCCGCTTCGAAACTCCTGAGACATCTATTTGTAATTAGGATGACAAATTATAAATAGAAATAAATATTTCCGTTACTTTCGGCTTTTTGCTGGCTAATGCAACTGATGATATTACTCCCATGAAATACACCTCTACAGCATCACAAACTATTGGAGAGTCTGTTTTACTTTTTGTTAGTGCCAAGCAAATAGATTAGGATTTACTGAATTATCCTCTACATTCAATACCTTTGATCTTCATTCATTATGCATTAACTAAGAGGAAAAATTTTAGACTCCAACTAAAGCGATGGTAACGTGACCAAAACCGTACATTATATGAATAAAGATTGCAAAGAAATAGTTTGCTCGTTTTAAATTTGGCTTAAAAATAAAAAAGTGCATGTAGAGAATGACATTTTAACTTCAAAACATTTCAGATTTTATTTTAACTATACAGTGCTCAAATATTGCTAGAGGAAAGCAAATTTTCATTGAGAAACTAAAATTTTAATTTTAATAAATCGAAATCTTATCATGAAGTGAAACCACATGCTTTAGCACTATGTTCACATATAATAACATTATTTTACAAATAATCATAAAGTGTCTTAACCTTGATTAGACTTCTCAATTAATTCTAGTAGTGCAAATTGGTGTTTCCTTTGTGTTTTAAACGATTTTTCCCATATCTTTTATCAGTTATAAAAATTCACATTTAAAATGGTTGAATGCAGCTCTCTAGTCGGTTGCAAGAGAGCGAATCTGCTCTTTTGCACATGATTGATCTTCTAAATACTGTACTTCGTATGATTTATTGCGCTTTCTTTATAGGTGGTAATTAAAAGAGAGACACAACGAAAATCAATGGAGGCAACCTTCACAACTTCGCTAAAAATGAAACCATAATTACCTTTGAAGAAACAACTTTTGCAGTCGCAAGCCTGCTGGAATACTAAGTAGCAGCTCTGTAGTGTTTAAAATGCATATTATTTAATATAGCTCAAGTCATTTTTTAAACACGTACACAGAAACAATATATAATGTGTACCTGTTGACAGGACATAATTTTATTGTTCATTTTTAGAAGAGGCACTGAGATTTGCTTTCATTTGTTAATCCTACGAAAGGACTTCTTGGAAAGTATCAGCTAAGCACTTTCGCGGGACGTTCTTTCCGTCATCATTTTTAGAATTCTAATTGTTTCCTTTTTTACAATTTTCATTAATTCCACATTGCTAAGGAACTTTCTCGGGTGTTGAATTTTTACGAGCCAATATCTTTCACAATTAAAATGTAAGTCATCACAAAAATAACTGAAAAATTAGAAAAATATTTTGATTGAAATTAAAGCAAAAGGATTTTGAATAAAAAAAGTCCCCTAAAACCTAATCAAAACTTCCGTTCTGGCGTCGAAAGTAGTGAATATTTTGCTTGTATATGAATATGTTAAATTATGTATATATTAAAAGTGTTTTCAAAGCACGAAAATTTACGTTTTTACATTGGTTAATAGAAGATACGAATAAATACTATGCTTAGCAACGCTAATGCATTTAAAGTGTTGTTTGTCAAGCGTAATTCGTTAAAACAAGTTCGTGTAAAATCGTGTATATCGCACAACGGCTGAACAAATCAAAGATTTCATTGTACTATGTATTTACGTAATGCAATGTTTTGAACAACAAGTTGCAATTACATTTTATTAAATCAAAACTAAATATATAAGATATTTTTTATACTGGAATTAAGTGCTTTACCTGTTAATAGTTGCATGGGAATTTGCAAGTAAGTTTTGAAATGGCAACTAAAATACTCTCGCTCGAAGACCCTTAATTTAGATTTATAATAAGTTTATTTTTAAGATGTTGATATAGACTATAACGCTTCCTAGATTGAGACAATTCCATCGTAAAGACATTGCAAAAGTTCATAGAATCCAGGTAACTTTTTCTTGTTGATAGGAAGAACATTCGGCAATACATTTTCAAAATTTATTTAAAGCAAGAGGAGTTAAAACTGTAATATTCCATTTTGCAAAGTCTACCAGCTTCGAAAAAAAATCAAATTAGGATTTTAATAAGATTCGTTATTTATGGCGCAGTTAAAAAACGTTCTTATATCCAATTCTAGAGTCAAAATTGATCACAATCTACTAAAACCCCTAATGTAACTATTTTGGCCATTATTGGGAAAAAAATTTATTTTCCTCTTTATTTTAACTCGACCGTTTTTTGAAGATAACTTAATTTATAAATCTTAAAATCAAGAAAAATTACAGTTCAATCATATGTACTTTTATATAAAGGCATTTCATCTCACAAAATAATTTTACAAACCGTATATTAAATGCTTCAATTAGGCATATACTTCTATGGTTCCCGTCATATTTTAGGATACTAATATTGAAATAATAATTAGTGTTTGCTGTTTACTTTCCGCTAGTTTCAAGTCTGTAGCACGCATTATTAAAGTCCTGCGTTGTTTCTAGTCAGTTTATTTTTTATCTTCAAGAAACACATCACAGGTTAAAGGCCAATGGAAGATTCAAAGCCTTTGTATCAAACCATTTTAAGGAGCTTTCAATTCTTATGCTGTGCTACGTTTCAGTGCTTGCTAACTACAAAAACGATATTTATCATTCTTTTTTATCGGAAAAAATATGGGTTGCAAAGCTCCAACAGAGATACGTCAATTATTCAAAAATCCCCCTAAAAGTGCTCAGAGGATCACAAAACGGTGTTTTTAATGATATTTGAAGCTGTAAAAAGCGATAACCTAATAAGAAGTTATTGAGGTACTTTTAACGGTGAATAGTGTAAACGATTAACTGATTGTGGCGATTATCATGTTTTGATACTAGCACAATTATTTGTAAAAAATTAAAAGATAAATGACATTTTTTGAATTAAAGAAAAGCGAATTTTGCTTTTAAATGACAGTACAAATTCCTTAAGAAGATATTTCGGATTTGAAAACACCAATAATTGCATAACTCATTAGGATTTAAACGTTTATCACCGCTTCTTTAATTAAATTTCAAAACTTTAGGACGCAGAATCATTCTAAAAAATTACCTAACATGTAACAAAACAATATTTGTCTTTAAATATATTTCATTTGGCTTTATCAATTAAAGTATTTTCAAACCTAGAAGGGACCGTGTTTTACTATTTACGAGAGAAAAAAACAACATATTCACCGTAAAATTACTCTTGATGATTGGCACTACGTGCCACATTTTTGGGGTATATTGGCATACGAATGAAAAAATAATAATCGACCCAAAAATTTTGTATTGAATTTACTTTTAATTAGCCCCTATTTTTTTAGGTACTAAATGTCAAGCAAAAGAAAATGATGGTTACTTGATTAATTATTGACTGTGGAGTTTTCGATAAAAAAATTACTTGTAGCTTCTTAATTCCCCGACTTTTTTAAACTTGTTTAAAACCACCATTTTTCACCAATGTTATTCCAGTTACTTAACTTTAAGATGCTTGTCTTTTTAAGGTCTCTATACAGTTGCTATTTTATAGTGTCTTCTGGTTAATACAAATTAACTGTTGGATTAGAGAAATGACAAATTATGAAATGAATATTATTTTATCGAGTATTTTGTCATTTACGCTATATCATTTTATAATAACGAATGATAACGCAATAGGTTTAATAGTTGAAAATGGTATGATAAATCGATTACGATTTTAGTTTGGTTTTGCAGTGTTTATATTTATTGTGATTATGTCATAGTAATTTATAACAAAAGCGTTTGAGAAATGGAAAGATAATGCAGAGTAACACCAAAAAAGCCAAAATATTCACACTTATGGGACTTAACTTACATAAAGATTTTGCTAAAAACCACACCAGTGCTGTCGTGTCACTGCTTCGGTACCTCTTGAGCTTTTATTCAATTTGAATGGTAATTTATCAAGGTTATTTAATAACTTAGCTTTTTCTTTCTTTTGCATTTTTTTCAATTTCTTTAATAACGTACTTAAATAAAGAAGCCAAATGTAATCTTTATAAATATCTACCGAACTCTGTAAATCAGCGATTTTGCAAGCTCAAAAGAAACCGAAGCTTTCTATGCACTCTGAGGCGCAGGCGCTTGTTGCTTGCAAGTGTTTTACTTACAGTACACTGCTAAATTTAAAAGACCATTCCTATCATACATGCGCGGCTAAAAGCAGCAAGACATCAATCTATATTTAAAGCGTTTTTTCTTTGCAGGGTAAAGATGTATCGATATGATGGTGAGAATTCAGCCAATCAGCCGGATTTGTATTTTAGAAATCGTTTGCGCAGTAAAAATTCCCAAGTTTTTATATCCGAGACAAAATTGCAGACGAAATACCTGTGATTTAATATTTTAGCATTTATCATTTTATCATATACGAAGGACAGAAACATAAATTCTAAATAAACACGCTTTATATGCACAAAAACAATTGAAAAATGAGTTGACTTGTGCTAATAAATCCTAATTGTAAATTTCATGAATTTAGTAGGATTCTTTCCTGCTGCCGGTATTTTTTAAAGTCTACACCGCACTGTGCATGTAACATTGACTAAGACACTAAGACACTTCATTTCATAGCAAAACCATAAAGTATTAACTTTGTTGAACTATAAAAAACAATCTATTTGTGAATTGCTATTCTACATAGGATTTTGATTTTAAGCTTGATGCTTCGATGGTCTGTCTGACATCGGAACCGGATGTTTTTTAAACTTACGATAGCCTTTTATTTGGCTTTTAGTTTTGACGATTTTCTAGATTGAAATTGGACACTTTTAAACACGGCATTAGCTTTGTAATAGAAAAGTTCTGCAGATTACATTGTTCTAAAATACGTTCTACAAATGTTGGACTTTGCGTACTTTTATTTTGAAAATTTCGGCGGGCATGTAAGACAAAGATAGGCGTTTTGATTTCGCGACGTCGCATGCCATAAATAAATTGTTAGCTGACCGAAAAGCAAAAAACACTGTTATTATTAAACGCAAAATCAGAGATTAACGGAAAATATCATAGTGTTCTTTATTTGGCATCGACCCTAAAGATCGACTAAGGTTGATTTCCAAATAAATTTCTGTTAGACTGATTCAAAACACTTGATTCATTAATATACACATCATTTTGATTCTTTCGTTGTCCCTTCCTGTAAATTATATATTTAAATAAAATAAACGTTTATTTATCAGATTTTAAAAAGAAAACAAAATAACTGTCAGTTGAATACAAATCTGAAGATCATACTGCACTTACTCCCACAAGATTTATATATTTGGATTTAGTGGTCACCTTTTTAAAGATGAACAGTGCAAAACCATTTCATAGAAGGCAATGTGGATATTCGATGTTGTTAAATTTGGGTTTGAAACCATCATGTTACCAAAAGTAGGATGCCTTGGCTGAGAAAATTCTTTTCGTAACGAAAAATCATAAAATTAGTCAAATTATAGATCATTATCAAAACAGTGCATTTAATGCCTTAAAAATATCATTTAAACAAATAACATAAAATTACTCTAGCGTTTTTGCAAGGTTTTTGTATCTGAATAAGTGCTTCTTATGAGTGGTGAAACGAGTATTACAAGGCGCATCAGATGCACAATATAAATGAATGCCGTTAAGTCACTGTAACTACAATTTGATATAATAATGGAGTTTAAAATTACTTAAATCCAGTATTTATTAGCTTAGATGTTACTTTTTTGAGCTGCTATTTCTTTTGAATTTTCCTAAAGAAGTATGCTTTGATTTGGAAAGTATTGCACGAAACCACAATAAGATTTTTTTAAATGCTTTTATATCACTAATTCTGAAGCACAAATCGACATCGAATTTCTAAAAAGGAAGAAAAAGGATTTTGTAGTTAGAATTTTTGCATCTTCAACGAATATAGTGCTTAAATATTTACGAATAAAACAAAATCAGTTTTCAATTTTTAGTTGGCCAGTGGCTGGGTCTATTGCAAGCAAGAAAGGGATATTGATATTAAATTTCAAAGAAATTAAATTCAAACCTTTAAAATGCATTATGAAGAATTGAATACATGCAAATTTAATTAAATATACAATGTATTGAAGTACTATTTGGGCATTCCTAAAATAAGGTTTTGAACGAGAGTTAAAATTCAATTTTAAATATATATAGGCGAATTTTATTCCATTTATTCGCATATCCGGTTTTAGATATCATAATTTATTTTCAACTAATATTTTTTGTTTTCTAAATGGTTAAAAGTCGATAATGTCTAGGAATTTCCAGAGATAGCAAGAAATTGTGCAGTATGACCTTGTTGTTTATTTTATTTTTTGTTGCTATAAAGCAATATAATTAAACACTAAAAATGTAAAATCACTGCCATAATATACTGAAAATTTTTGACGTGAAATTAGGTTTAATAATTGACAAATTTCAAACATATTTTGCATCGATTTCTTATTTGTTCTTATTTGTTCTTACGGAAACAATTTATCCAAAATTTAATGTTATAGATAGAAATAAATGCTTTTATACAACTGCAAGAAACTGTTTATTAGAGAACAGCATTAAATTGAGTTTTTTAATTGTATTAATAATATAGAGTTGTTTAATAATAATAGTGAAACAGCATACGCAAAATAGCAGAAACAATTCATTAATCAAAATTGCTTGTTATTTTAATAGAAAAAACCATTAGGAAGGTATCAAGTCTGATAGATTTTGCTATGCACTTGATGAAAGTCGCAATAACTATTCTTAAAAATATAGACATTTTAGAAAAATGTGCATAAAAATTATAAAACTTTAACCTTTACAAAGGCATAGTTACGGTATTTCGTACATGTTTTCAAATGATTGAGACACCCGTAGATTACTTAATGAACTATGTTTTTATAATTAAATATTGGTTATTTTGTAAAGCGTTTTAAGCAATACCTGCTAAGTATAAATAATGCGTTGAAATAGAATGTAAAAACCGCCGTTTTGATTAAAGAATGCATTTCATTTTTAGCAAGCAATTGAATTACTCAAATCGAAACGAAAAATAAAGGGTGACTTGCAAAGGAATTTAGATTTAATTGTATTAAAACCCGTATGTTTCACTTTTCATTTGTTGATTTTGTTGTGATTTTCAAGCGATCATTAAGATGTCATTAAAATATTTTAACATTAGTCACCTTATTTATCCCATCTTAATCAAGTACAATTAATAAAAACACGTCATTTCGTCAGTAGACTAGACGATGATTTGCTGAATGACTGCACAGACTGTCAACTTTTCCATATACAGAGAAACCTGTTTAAGAAGCCCCAAGTATTTTCAATTATTGCGCAGTTTGGCACTTGGAAGAGTAAAATTGCAAATATTGGATATCAGCAGTCTTAAAAACGTCATGACTCAATAGTTGCAGAAGTCAGAGATAAGACTTTCCATACCTTCATCAGTATTGTTTAATATCAATCGCTAAAATTAATACTAAAAATATGATTCAGTTAAATGACACATTTTAAATTTTAAAAGATATTTATATACGATTCATATTAGTCATTAAAAATTGCTCTCTATTTTTTTCCTGGTTTATGAAAGAATGTGCAGAAATAATAATTTTCATAAAGATAATAATTGAAAGCCACGGATTTCCCCTAAATAATAATTTTAAGAATGAATGATTAAATAGGGACTTTTTGGAATTTCAGTTTACATCTGTGATAGATTTCGATATAAAATTGCAACGCATAGGTCATTCACTTATTGTCATAGTAAATAAAAATAATCATTTGGTCTCATGAAATTTCAATCTTATAATTATTTACCTGTTTTCATTTATATATAAGAGCCTATTACTAACATTTATGTAAGGAGTAGTCGTAGCCTCCATTTGAGTTCCAAAAAAATCTTTTAAATAATTCTTTAATGGAATCCTGAATAAGTTCGTCTTAAAAAGTTAGTTTAGGAAAGAGTTTCTCAAAAATGCCATCGTCTGTTCTTTTTGGAGTGAATTCCTACGTGTTTGGGTAGTACATTCACCTAAAAAACATCGCTTTTTAATTTCTCAGAGCATTTTGTTTTTCCACTAAATTATTAATTTATTAATTTATTAATTTTAATTAATATAAATTTCATTAATTTAATTTTTATTAATAAAGGAGGAATCCTTTATAAACGGGTGGTCCAAACTGAATACTTGCAATGTCATTATTTAGTAAAGAAGATTACACAATTTAGCAGATTTATTAATGAATTCGCTGATATTTTGGGAAAATATTACTTTAAATACTAAATTTACTTTTTGAAATGATACTAACCATGGGTCTACCAAGCCATATATAACTGACAATTGCTATGAATTTAAAAGACAATAGTCTATTAGACCCAGGGGTATATTTAGGTTGGTGTTGACCAGTAGCATTCAGTCAAATTAAGTCAAATTTTGCAAATAAAACTAAATTATTTTGCAATTTTGCTATATTTAAAAGAACTACAATATCGGGTCCGATTTACAAGTATAGTCACAGATTAAACCTTCTTCTATTTATACAATATTGCTTTCGGATTGGAGACAGCGTTCATCAAAACATGTTAATATGGTTACAAGGCATTCAACTAATGAGTCACAAGTTTTTTGAAATAAACCACATAAGCTAATCTTAAGAGGGAAATTTAATAAAAAAATATTATTAATAATTTATAAGAAAATCAAAGCCTCAACTGCACTGGTCATTTAATAAACAATTTTTTTTCAGAGAGAAAGTTTAGCCAATACGACAATGGGGCTCTTATATTCCATACATTATTTAGCCGTTTATAATAAAAAGTCGCAAAGCTGTGAGGTTTCTACATTTTACAAAATTTTTGACTATCTGTTTGATCATTACGCTTAAAATAAGTAATACTTTAAAAATCATACCTTCATTTACTATTTAAGTGTGTGCATAAAAATTTTGCATTCATTACCGACCTGAATAACAATAGGTAGAGTACAACTCTTTGGAAGGGCACGTGCTTCTGAACCTTACACGCTACAGACAAAAAACATTGGACTACTATTGGGTTGTAATACAATACTAACTTATCTGTCTTCTTCCCCACAAGTAGGCAGGGACAAATATTCCTAAATTAATTATTTCTTTTTTTAACCAGCTGCAAGTTCTCACGTCTTAGAAGATGCTCAAATTATACATTTACGACAGATCATAGATCCTTGCTTTACTCACATACGCTGTGCTGTTTTAGCCATTAAGTCCCAGGCAATGGCAATCACAACGATAGTAACCGTCATCTCAAAAACATCTATTGCGTTTACTGTTACACTTTACTTTTGGCTGCGTTTGCCAAGAGCTAATCTTGGAAGCACAAGCAAAACTTGAAATCTACTTGACAAGAGTGCTCTCTCAATGCATAAATTACTCTTATTAATTCCAATCAGCTTAAAAAGGTGGGAAAATATGCACATTTAAATATTTAAAAGGAAAATATTTTAATATCCTAAAAATATGGTTCTGTTTTATTAGAAAAAAACATGAATCATTTTTCCTATTAAAGGACAAAACTAACTTTAATGCAAACTGCCATTTGAAATGCTTATAAATGATCACATCTATGTTTTTGGAAACATTTAGTTAAACAAGTTCAATGGCCTACATTCTTCTATCTTAGAGCATTCACATCAGCATCCACCAATGTAGCCTTGGGCTTAATGGCGTTATTACATATTTTGGCATTTCAAAGACTTTTCATGGAGGATATTATAAAAACACAACGTTAGAAGGCAATCTATGTAAGCTTTGTGAATATACATATCTTCAATTTATTAGCTAATTATTAATTCAAATATGTGCTTTTTTCGAAGTCAGCTGGATGCCTTGCAATAAATAACCTGTGACATCAAAAACATGTGCAAAAGAGCAATTAATATATTAAAACTGACGATTTGCGACTGTCCAGTATTTTCTTCCACTTTAACAGTGATACAGCAAAATGTTCATGAAATGGATTTGCACAATCGGCTGGTTTTTTTGATTGCAATTTGTGGTGTTTCACTTACGATCATATGCTTTACGTTTGTTTTAATAAAGTAGCAGTGATATTTTCCTTTACAGTTCACATCGGCATTCATCATAAAAGATTTGTATGAATTACTTTTTGTATAATTTTTGCGCTGTTGATTCCTTGGGCTCTTAAATTTTTACACCTTGTAATAGATATTGAATTATAACATGTAATACCACAATAAGTGCAAAATGTAGGTTGCTGTATTTTAGTTATGATAAAGTAACAAAAGAAATCAGTATAATCGCATTTAAAATGCGTCTTTAAATATATTTTTAAAGCAATAATAGAAAACACTTCAGTTTTCCAACATTTTGTTTGCAATATAATCTTTTCATAAACGTAATTCGGTCAAAATCCTCAAAGAGAATGAAACCATGCTATATCGTACGTTTAATTTAATAATAAAAGGGCACGTAATTAATTGGTGATATTTATTAATAATTAAAATAAATGAAAGTTAAAATCTTGGAGTAAGTTAAAAGATTTTGGATTCGGAAAACTAAATTTCATAAAAAGAACTTCATTATTATCAGATATCGTTTACATGCTTAGGGGCGTAACAGTAAATATTCGCTTTTAGAAATTAATTTTTATCATACAGATTATAATATTCGTTACAGTCAGCAGTATTAATCTTGATTTGCTTAATACATCATATTTTCTCTATTGTTAGGCAATAAATAATGAAAACTGCAATCCTAGCCATTGTTTCAGGCCGTTGAATATTTAGTTTTCTTTGCTATGGCAGCGGACTTACTTGTGATAAACTATAATAATTATAATTTTAGAACGTAAACGATGACATCACTATAGTTGGCTGCTGAGTTATTGTGCAACGCTGAACTAAAAATCATCTAAATATTGCGAATTTAATCATTAAAAGCCATTTCTCTAAGGATTTCTTAGAAATATTTTAGTAACAGTATACTTTTTTACGAAACACGATAAAATGATGACCAAAATCCGATAATTAAATAACAAAATGACCAAAAAGTAATATATTTTGATTATTAATTTGAGAAAAGCCATTATAACACATATTTAGCACAAAATATCCCCTTAAATATTGAAATAGTGTATTAAAGTTGACGTTGAAATGTCTTTTATACTTGTAATGCCAAGGAAAATTTCAGATACTTACATCACGCAATATATTCCTGTAGTTCGATGTCTTTTTCGAGGTATCAATTATCAGGCAACTATAAGAGGTAACTATTATTATAAGCGAGACCTATTTCGATTTTTAAGACGACTTATTTGCATTTAGATCTTATAATTTAGTTTTTGTACTTTTGGTTGAATGTAAAACGAGCATTAAAGAATGCTTGAGCTTACACGATCACAAAATTTGCTACACAAATCGCCTGAGAGTAAGATGATTGTTAAATTGCCTATCGTAGTAAATTGGCACTCACCAAACAGCCAGGTAACTACTTCCATAAATACGATTAGGTCCTTCGTGCATTTTTAGATGTAATGAAAATAAAATTCACCGTTTGACTTACCCAAAATTAGTGTTTCTGGGAAATTTGCATCCCCCACTAAAGTCATGAAGCGAAGAGAATATTATAATAGGCATGAATTTAAAATTGTATTTTTAATTTAAATTTCTATTTAGAATGTACATGGCTTCGTAAAATTGGATACGTTATTGCATGAATTAAGGTCATTTTTACATTTATGAATTTGAAAGAAGATTTTCGGCCTATTTAAAAAAGGCGTAATTTTTCAAATTTTTTTCTACTGACCAAAGCCATCTATCTGGAATGGATGGCGCAATGAACCATTAACGTATTCGACTACTTCTAGAGTTTATACGTAATGGTTTTATTTACCAATAGGTTGCAGATAATTTGCGTCCTAGATTGTCAGTGCTGGTCGAATAAAATTATGAAGGTGAATGTAAAAAATAATGCATGAAATCTGCAAATTCCCTTTAAATAAGTTACAAACCAAAAAACACTAAATATTGAAAAGAATGTTAGGTATGCAATCCAATAATATATATCGAACATCACTGAAGACCCACCAGTACACTCTTCTCTCAACAAGTGGACCAGGCCTGTAGTGACAGCAAAAGAGTATAGCAAAAAAATAATTAATATGAAAATTTTGATTCACAGATATTCTCACATCGCACACCCAGTGCTAAAAATTGGAAAAAGACTTATATTATCTCCGCGTTTTAAAAATATAATATTACCAAAGGTAAGCTCTCCCGGCTGTAGGAAAGCTAAAACCATGGTAAAGATGTCGAAAGAAAATGTAATTATACGAAATATTTGCAAAGAAATTGCACCGTGTTTTTACTTACCAGTTAAAAGTATTTAAAGTTATTAAAATTACAATACTGCTACACATCGTCTGCTTCATTTCCCTGACTCGATTTTAAAAGAACTGCAATTCGTATCCGTTTGGCTTACTTTTACATCTTCTGGTCTTTTGACTAATAAAAGTCCCAATTTTTCTTGCAAAAGAGCAACCAATCAGATAAGTTGATAAACCGATAAATATATTTTTAAAGTTTTATTCACAAAAAGCAGAAAAGCAGCTGCTTTTATTGTGTTGTCGACATTATAAACAGGGAAATTCAAAGATTTTTTACATATTTACTAGGCAAGCACTTATTCAACACAAGGTTTTTTTGCCAGATTGTTTAAATTAATCAAAAACATAGTCACTGACCATCGACAATATTCCTTAACTGGAGTGGTGGAATCGTTGAAACTTAACGTAGACCAAAAATCACTACAATTTTTACAAAGTAAAACGTGCATAAGAGCCTTTAAAGTAACCAGATTGACATTTTTGTAGCTGCACGGATGGAACCTGAAATCTGGCCTGTGGTGCTGTAAATTTTTAATTCTGTGTTAAGAACAGAGGACGTTCTCCTTCCCCAGTTCGATGCCAGAGAATTTTTGCTATTTTGGAAAATAAAACCCTTCCTTTTTGTTTCGTATATAAGTTGATGGGTAGGTTGCAATGTTTATGATTTTCTCGTTTTATACTAGAAAAGATTAGTGTCGCTTCACCCGTTTACTTTGCATGGGGCCGCATTTAAGACCAGAAACGCAAAGTTTAAGATGCTTTAGTGTTTGTGTGTCGATCTCCCAAATGCAAAAGATTGACTAACATTGTGCTCCATTTTCTAAGACACATGTATTACGTGCAATAATAGAGAAACAAAAGCATAAACTTATCAAACCGACTGAGATACAATAAAATATCATATTTTGGAAAATTAACGTAATGGTTACCTACTTAAAGCACTTTAAAAATACTCCAAAATCAAAATATTTTGATTAAATAAAAACCAAATTGAAGAGGATGCATATCTACCTGTGACGGTTTATAGATTCGAGCCTTAAAGAAATGATTTTAAATACGCAAGGCTACCTTAAGTTTACCGATTTCATTAAGTGAATTTATCTTTAGTTGTGAAATGAATTGGGACTATTTATTCCCTTTTTTGAGATGCAAACATTAATTCAGCAACTTCATCAACTCAATTTCAGGGTTTAAATAACCCCCATTTGCCTGTATGCTGGAACGGGACTACCAACAGCAGAAAAAAAATCCTAAATGATTTATGAGGACAGTTTAAACTGACTCTAAAGTCAATCTGTGCTCAAGTGACGTACCTAAAACTACTAAAGCGCTGCTTTCCAAGCCGTAACTTCTTACGGCTTCTGTGCCTAAAGCAAAAAATTAATTTTTATGTGAAGTTCGTTTTTTTAGTAATTAGAGTTCCAAAACATACCATTCTTAACCATGGCAATTTTAAAACCTTCTTCATCTTATTGGAAATTCAAAAGAAAATGAAAACAAAAGTGCTCATTTATCTCAACTATCATCAAAATTCCATTTAGGCTGGAAGGCATTTTAATGGAAACAAATTTAAAATCTATATATTTATTCGATTTGTACAATTCACTAGTTTTTTTCTTCTATATTTGTTAATTTTTCAGGATTTGAAGTATGTATTTCTATGCCCATCACTAATTGGTTTTTTGTGTAAAAGCGTTACTGTGAATCAATTTTCTCCATCACATCATCACTAAATAGGCAATATAATTCTTGTTCGTCCCTAACTCAAAACGTTTTCCTGCTAGAAACGTCGTTAATTTCGTTTTTGCACTTAAATGCGAGATTAAAATATCCTTCATTTTTTTGTTTTTAGACTGTAAAAATAGCTTTGGTTATGGCAATTTTCACTCATTTCAACCAATCAATTTCCCGATTTTATCAAGCACTCTCTCCTTATTGGTGATTTTCCTTTCAGATGGCATATGAAGGAAGACATACAACTAAGTTTAGTTATAATTATAAGGCCTGATGACTTATGTCTTGTTATTTACTTCGGTTGTCATCAACGAAGTTCAAAGGTTAATAATTTTACTTCAAATCTTTAGTTTTTTCTCCGAAAAATTGTTTTTCTTCCCCTGCCATAAATATATAGCAAAATTGCAGTTGTGCAAGTATTCTTTTGGTGAGAAAGCTTATAAAATTACGGTCTGTAAGTTTAGTAGTAAATTCTTTCACAACTATTTAGCTATAACTGTGTTGCGTGAGTTATGTTTTTTATAATTTGATCAACAAATTAGAATCAACGCACAAATGCATTAAATGTAAGATTAAAATAAATAAAAAATTACAGACCTAGTTTAATAACATTGCCCTACTGGAGATGGTATGCGTTAAAACAGCTTGATTTTTTTCAAAATAATCAATAACGAGAATCCATTTCGTTAATAAAGTAATTATTAGTACGTCAAGATTTTAAAATTATAGCCTCATTTTATTTATTTCTGTTTATAACGAGATTGCTCTTCATATTTTGAGTCGTCATATTCTTAATTTTCATAGTCAGTTGAATATTCAATATTGCATTGATTGAACTGTGTCAAATATACATAGAACTGTGTTCTACTCTAGACCGTTGGAAATTGTTAGTATAACTATAACTATATATATAATATATGTCTATATATCATATTATATGGAAAATTTTCCATGTGATAAAACATAAATCAGTGTAAAAAGCTGTAAGCTACTGTGTTTATTTAATTGCCAGGGATCTAGCCGCAATTACAAACACTTTAGCCAGGTTATGAAATACCAGCCGAGTGACATTCAACTTTGAGGTTTTTTCCATCTTAAAATGAAAAGATAGCAAATATCAGTATGAAAATCCTATTGGTCGGCAAATCAACGGCGGTTATAGGATAAAGCCCCTTAAAAACTAGTTGCTGGAGAGATTGCCAACATACATTTTAGGCAACCACCTCGGATTCCATCAGAGTTTGAGCAAACCACAAATTGGAATATTAAACAAGACATTCTCCTCTCTCTAGACGGATCTCCTCACATTATTCTAAGACTTTTTGGTGCTAAGAATTAATTTTAGGATACTCTATACAGTCTTGACAAATCAGTCAAGACTTTTTTCGAAGGGCATATGATGAAGGAAAAGAAATCGCAATATAGATTTAGAGACAGACAAGAGAATGTTCTCTGCCATAGTTCTAACCGGTAAGTGCAAGAATGTCAACTTTTCCTGCCAATTTGACTTTTAGCCCTTATACAATAGAAAATGCCCATTGCGGTTTTCCAGTTGACAATTTAGTAAATTTCTGGATGGTCAAAGATACTAATATTTGTTTATTTAGTTCAATTTCAGTCATCCATTGTCGTAATTCTGAATTCGAGTCCAAGAATCGTTGTTTTTGTTAAATTGGAGCTATAGGTTCTCCTCTTTTATGATAAAACCATAAGAGATAATGGCAAAAGGTCAAACTCCAGTCAAACAGTTTTAATAAGTACATTTGTGTTCCATTAATTTCTCAGCCCTCCATGTGGAAAAGTGAACTAAAAAAGAACAAACGGGAGTAAACTGACAAAATACGTTCATACACTGAAAATGCTAATCCCAAAAACGTCATCTGCAAATATGACGTACTGGAACACACATTACACTGAAATATCGATTACTTCATATATTTTAATTTTGCTAGTATTTAAGCAAAAATAAAAATACCAGTATTTCTCCTGATCTCTATAGATATTCAAAACCTTGTTTATTTAAGTTAAATGGTTCTGATTCACATATTTGCAAGTGCTAACCGTAGGCTTTGATTCCAAAATAAATCACATCCAGAACTTTTCCATTTTTACAAAATAAAAATAAACATTAAAAATTGTGCAAGATTTCTCTGTTTAAATGATTAAATCCACACTAAATTTTTAAATTAAAATTTTGTGAATATTAAAATATTTTATTCTGGGGAATTTGGTGGAATATTTGTTATTATTTTGATGTATCTTTCATTTGATTTTCATAAAAAAATTGTAATTTTGCTTACCACTTAAACCATTCTAATACAAAGTTCGATAATAATTGATGTGCAACTCCAATAATTGAACTAAATGCTCTCTTCTAACTCCTGCCAAAGTAGAGGCGCGCATCCAGTTTCTGAATGCTGTAAGATAATTAAAAACTAGAGAAAATGGAAGTGCAAACAACGATATACTCTAAACATACCAAAATGCACTTTTTATTAAAAATATGGAAATTACATTTTCAGATGAAATTCAGATGTATCTTTTAATATGTACCATTTCCAATAAGGCACCTGTCTCGGTCTACAAAGGTTAAATACTTGAATTACAGATGCACGTGGTTTTGCTGCTTATCGTTTTTAGCATAAAAACTCACTCCTGACAATCGTAGCTAAAAAGTGCACAACGATTTGTGTTATTTATTTAAGAAATTTTTCTTTTCCTAGTCTTACCAAAAAAAGATTTGTTCTACGGCTATTTTGCTGCAATTAGTAATAAAAATCATAAGTGCCAGTCGAAAAAGGTGAAAAAGAAATTGAGGTACCCCTGGACGGCATTGAGACCGATCAACGTATATAATAGTAGGGCTTCACTGAACATCAGGCAGTAGAAATCTCGAAATACGTTGTCTGCATTCGTAAATATATGCTTTTGAAAAAATCGGAGAGGCATCGTTTAATGTAGAATAGAAAGTGCTGATTGGCTAAATTTACTAGGAACCGTTTTGACAAACACTGTTCCTTGCAGAAGTGAACAAGGTTACTATTTCCAACTCTATTCTAAAAGTGTCGTCAGGCTTTTCAAGTGCTACAAGCCTTGTTTATCTCTTCCTAATCTAATATATCAATCTTTCGAGCAGGGACATTTTACTCAGATGAGTAGCAGCTCCTTAGAAGCCACCATTTTAAAAGTAACCAATTAAAATAGGACATGTGAATAAAATATCAATCTCACAAATCAACCATAGGATATTTTCAAATGCAGATATTTTTCAAAGAGCTGCTTTTAACCAGAATTACAGCAGAATTACAAGAGTACAGTTTGTTACAAGTTTAGAATATTCTAGGATAGAGCAATTTATGCATTAATCAGTAATGGCATTCTCAAAATAATGCAGCATCAAATGCAAAACGTAAGTGTTTGGGTGTGAGAATGTAAAATTCGAACGAATAAAAGTATCCGTGGGTTTGTATGTAATCATTTGCCTTTGATCTTTCTAATTAAATGAAATTTTAGGATATAGAAGATAGCAGCACCACATTGTACATGGTGAGTATTTTAATAAATTTACTTGTTTCAACTCAAAAATGTAAAAATAAGGTTAATTGCCCTTTTTAGCAAATTATAGTACTGGTATTGGCTTTCTTTTTTAACTTTTCCCGTGCTTTTTGTCAAAGTTTTCTTGATAATATTGCAGTTTAAAAACTTTTAATTATCGTTTCTTGTTTAAAGCAAATAGGTTGGTTGTTAACCTTAGTTTGGTTGAAGTGGTAAGTATAGATTGCCCAATGGTATTTGCACAGTTTTTTTGCAAAATTCGTTTCATTAAATAACTACAGATACACTATATCATCCGTTACACACCAATTTTTATAAATATCAACGATTTTTCATAGATGCAAACATTAATAGCTCTTCTGCTTCGTAATATCAAACAATTGGCAGGTTTTATGAATTATTAAACTCCATTTAAGTTGAGAAATGCAGATATAATTACAACCATTAAAGAGTGTGCAAAATAAAATATTCTATTTTGCTGTTAAAGGTGTCATTGATAATATGTTTTAGGCCTTTTAGGAAAATGCAGACAATATGTTAAGTACGCATTTACAAAAATAAACTTTAATTGAAGGTTTGATGATTTACGCATGGTTTTTGAAAGAAATTTTTTATGAGAATACCTAAACAGTTCTTAAATCAAAGCTCCCCTCAAAGAAATATGTGATGTTTAAAAGTTTTGGTAGAACCCAATACCGGGGAAATCACAATTAAATTCCATTGTATGTACAAAAGTGAAAAACAATTTTAGTAAAAAATTAAAAAGTTATTGACGTAAATCGTTGTATCGTATATTATTTGTTTAACTTACGGAGCTTTCAAAAATGCACCTTTTTCCTTTTTTATCCTACTATTTTCTTCAGCAGAAAGTGGATAATAATCCTTTAAAAAATACGAGACACACCAAGCGTCCTAAGCAAAAGACCTTTACAGGTTTTCTGTCACCACTAATCGTCACAATTTATTGTTTCGTTTCAATATTTAATTATTGTCAGACCTTACTTCAAAGTGGTGGTATGGCATTATCTTGAAGAGGAAAATTATCTTTATAAATATAACAAACTTAACCTTAGAATACTTTAAACAGTTTTGGATTTATAATAAAACACCTTTCTTTGTGATTGACGTACTGCTCGTCTTTTTTGCTAGCTCTACTGTAGAGTAGCATATTCTTGTCCAGAAATTTCGTAGTCACCACAAAGATTATTGAGTTCGAAAATTGGGCATTGAGGGAGAGTCACTCAAAACAATTGAAATTGAAGGTTTTAATAAACGATTTTATTTGAATGGCAACATTTTGACACTTAACATTTGGGAAAAATACAGTTTTATTAAATAAATGCTCATATTATTTAAGTAAAATCACTTCTTTTAGTCTTGTTTCTCTTTTAATATTTATACCAGGAAATTAATCAATTTTAGATTCGCAATTTGCTAACCATAAAATTACAAGTTAGATGGTTTTAAGTAATGCATCATCTTTACAAAATTACGATTACCCTTTAATTCATTCATGAAAAAGCCGCAAAGACTTTAGTTGTGTTAAATGTACCATGCATTATAATATTCTTAGGAAACGTTATTCAGCCAATACTTGCATTTCGATTTAAACTAAGCTAAAATATTGATAGAGCTGAAAAGACCTTATAGCTTTTAGCTGCACAAATTAAGCGACAAAAGGGTTTTGGCAACTGTAACCCATAAAATTCTTCCTAAGGTGTGTCAACAATCCTAAATAGTATTTTGGTTTGGTCTCTAGGGCTAACTGAGAAGATCTATGCAAGGAAGCATATATTAAGTCCCTGTGCGATTGCACTCAAATAATGTGTTTCGAAATTTGTCTCTCATTCAATCACTGTGCTGTAGCTTAGCGTCAAGGAAAAATTCAGAAACTTGATGAAGCGATTGCGTCGGTGGTCTCTTTTGACAATCTTTAATGGACAAAATTTAAGCGTTTTCTGAAATAGAGAAGCCCGTGGCTCCAACAGACTTTTACCAATTATATAAACAAAATAATTTACAAAATGCACAGGAGGGACCACTCGTATAATTTTATTGTTTCGCATTAAAAATATACTCAAATTTTCTGTTTATCTCGATTTATGATGTATAATATGAACTATTGCTAACGTCGTTGCTATGACGTTTTGAAATCTGCGCTTAGAGAAATAAAAAACGCACGATCGGCTTCGTACATATTTAAAACATTAAAATTGAAATCATTTCTTGATTAATTACCATTTTGATAAAATTGCTGCTAGATTTTTGGCGAAAGGTGAATAAAAAATTTGAAAACATCGAAGATAACAGTTATAAGCATTTAAAAGTATTAGAGATCAAGATATTTCATTTTTTGTGATTCCTGATAAAGGTGATCTGCTGTGCTATTGAATCTCACCGCAAATTTTTTTACAATAAGGTATTTTTGCATTAACATGGTTGGGAAATGACTACATTCATTGCAGTTTCGGAATCAAAATTAACAGCTAAAATGCTTCTTAAAATGAAATTTTTCAAAGAAAAATTGTTATTGAATCCAATTAAAGTCCTTGAATATTGCCCTTACTTATTTGTAGATAAGAAATTACGAAAATAATTACTATTATAAGAATATATTTGGGCAAAACGAAGATAATTACTCATTTTATTGTTAGACAATTTTCCCTAAATGCCCTTATTTACTGATACTCATGTTGATTAGGAAATGAAATCGAAAAAAACGACGCTAGAAACAGCAGGTATTTAACACTGGCAGAAAAAGTAACAGTCTTTGAGGCTATGTTATTGAGTGACATTTAAATTTAGAAAATTACATGCTCGGATGAGAATCAATCGACTAAAATATTTCAAAACGAATTCTCTGCTTTAGTATGATCGATTTTAACATTGCCCCAGAGCTGGAATTTATCAATGCCAAGTCTTTTCAAATTCTATTTTCTGCAGTTTTGCATACGTGGTAGCTCCCAAATTTACATATGGCCTTAACTCATGAATATGCACGTAAACTACTCTCTATTCAAAATGATTTAGTCTTTAATAAGGCGGGAAATTAGACGCAAAACTATGGAAACAGAAGCCATTTTTTCATAAGAGTGTAAGAGTTGTCATTCTCATGTCATTTAGTTACAAGGCCTGTTTTTGTTGTATTAGCTATTAGATTACGAAATTATTTCCAGATTATGCACTTTTAGCAGTAAGTAGTAAAATTAAATCCGATTCCTGATCTGCAATGAAATCAAGTATAAGGCAAACATTATGTTGTAAAAAAAACAAAACAAATAGATCGTACTAGGGAGCAGGAGTCACTGTGAGATTCAATAGCCTGCAACTTATTCTTCTTGATTTAATAATAATAATTATTATTATTTATATGCACTCACCAAACGGCTTCTCGTGCACTTAAGTATTTTTTTTAATTTTTATAAATAATATTGAGAAAAGACAGATTAAAATCAAGTTTAACGCACTTTTGAGAAGGATTCAAATGAAATGTGCACCCTCTACTTAAATAATTTTTTGAGAAATAATAGAATTTAGTTTAAAAATCATGTGAAAGTTTATTTGGCTTCATGAGCCAGGAAATCTGCATCTGAAAATAAGAAAGGTTTTTGCTTACCACCTCCACAAAGCTAGGGTTAAATAATTTTTAACACGATATTTTTGAGTGAAATCGTTAAACATAAAGCATTTTATCTACTTGAGCCAGCCAGGAGGCGATAATCCAAATTTCGAAGACTGAAATAGCGTCGCACATATTTACAAACGTGGGAAGATTGAATAAGATTATTAATAAACGTACCATAATTCACTTTAGAAATATTTACAATCTTCAAATTACCCTTTTAATCACAAAAAAACTCATTTTTTATTATGATACACACCACAGCCAATATTGATTTCCAGTAATCCAAGGCCTACAGTGTCTTACTGCTATTTTATCTCAAAAATTTAATAGAAAATTTTTTATTTGCATATACTTACGCTGAGCAGTCAATACTGTTTCATAAGCAGGAATGCATCATTTATTGGTGTATAAAGTGTTGTAGCTCTGCATATTCGTACCATACGAATAACTGAATTTGTGCGATTCTGCTGGAAGTATGCAAAAATCAAAAATATTTAGGGAGGGTTTTTGAATAAGTGCTGTAAATGAAAGCATTAATTCTGGCATGACAAACCAGTTAATATCATTCAGAAAAAGCAATATAAAAAACAAAACTTCACGCATCCTCCTCTGCGCTCTTTCTCTTATCTCTCTCATAATAGAAGCAACTTAGTGCAATCGGGTAGCAAGAATCACCAATAGTGAAACGTTGTTTTAGTGGGTTATTTTAGTTTTACGATGAATAGTGCAAGAGGTAGGCAAGTGAATAACCAATAGAAAATCGCTTGTCATGGATTTATTCATCATGCTGAAACTTGGGTAACTGGTCCAATAGCGCAACTTTAAAATCAAATTTTTCCTCTTAACTTTAATTTATGTAAATGCTTTCCGACTCAGAGTTGCATTTTTAGGCATTTCCTTTAGATTGTTTAACTAATACATTTGATTTGACTGTTCCGTTTTTATTTATTAGATATACTTTCGTTTGTTCAAATTATCTGAGCAAATATTAGTCGAAAAGGCGTTTCCAATATAGAAATATTTCTAGAACATCGGTTTTTGCAAAAAAACCAATTTTACGGTACCATTTGGCCAAAAGTGCTTTTTTAAAGCTATAAACAAATCTACCCGATCCAACTAAAAACCGCTCTGATAAATGTTCGAGAAAGCACCGTCAACCTTGATTATTAGATCAAATTTATTACTCTAAGTATGTCTTTAACATCAACGCATTCCTTGCTTTCCTGTTAATTGTCTTAAAGCTTGAAATTCACAATTTCCGGGGTCAATAAGTTGTCATTTTTATTGACGCATTTAAGAAGCTCAATACTGATCTTATTATAAAGCAAGATAGAAAATTGACGGAGGATATAACTGAAAAAAGATTCCGATGACGTATTTATCATAATCAGAATTTTAAATTGAAATTGGGGCAACACCAAAAATTATGACTACAAATTTTGAAAATGTAATCTATGTATTTAAAAAAATATGAATTACAAAAAATTTCTCAAATTTTGCTTGTACAAAGTAATCAAAAAGCCTGGTTGTCTACCTCAGGCTTCAGTTCAGCCAATGTGTAGTATAAATTCCATTTATTTCTCTAAAAGAGCTCGAACACTACAGATCGAACAATACAACTCCGCCTCATTCAAATCCTGAATTGCTGGCATTGAAATGCTCTCAACCGAGTAAGCTGATTCTTTACAGATTTCGACTTCGAGAAGTCTGGTGGTCAGATTCTGATGATATCAAGCCTGTAGGGTTTACTATTTAAGACACATCTCTTGCCTGAAAGATTGTATCTTCAGTTTAGGAAATTTCAATTAGGCTACAATATAATCTGCAATATTTCGTTCAAGCTCACTCCCCGACGTATAAAGTATGTGAGATTTCAATCATTTTAGTTTATTACTCTTAAAGATTTGATCTAAAATAGACAATCAAGGCGACCAATGGAAAGCCCCAAACCTCATCTTTATCGAAAGTAAGCAGAGATTGTGAAGCGCATGCTGCAATTTCACTTTATTCAAGGTCAACGTAACGAAATGACATAAACGAAATGAATAAACAAACACAATTTCGTTCAAAAGTAGTAAGCAATTTCTTCGATTATACATCTCTAAAATTTATTTTTTATTTAAATTTGTATTTAGAATATCTCTTTAATATTGCAATGCCGTTAATGAAGGAATTGGCTACATATATCAAAAACGTCCTGAACTTCTCCAAACAATCAAATGGAATAATATTTATTTGCCCAGTTGGAGTCGAAAATTAAATTGCATTATTTTCGTAATTAAGTTACTTTTAAGCAAACCGCCCGACTTTGAATCCGGTAGCTGACAAACTCCTGTGGTTTCCTATTAAAAATAGAAAACGGCACGCCATCGTACGGCGTTGTCGTGCACTCATTCTCGTTACGGGACACAAATTGCCACTAAACGATTTTTGATTGGTTCCTGCCCTTAGTGTCGTGTCCTTGAACAAGTATCCACATCAGCACAGCGCATAAGCGCTATATATGAAATAGAAAAGGCAACGTGAGTACTAGAAGATAACGAAGTTACCAGTTGGTATTAAGCACTGATGAAATAAGTAAAAATATTATCACTTCTAAAACTACATTAGTGGACCCCACTTAAATCATAGAAAACAACAGAATAAAACGGAAATTAACCACTGAATCAGTTTTACTTTAAAACCTTGCTATGATAAGTTTAATTAAATAAGACGATTTTTTGCTGTTGAGTTTCGTTAGTGTCGAATCAGTCGAACTCCACTTTCTACCGCCATTTCTGGGGTAGATCCCAGATTTATATATGACCTAAATATAATGTTATGCGGGTAAACTACTGTCCGTTCCAATTACTTTGAGCTATAACGTGATGGGGAATTTTTCGGATAAGAACGTGAAATGGGCCATCCAGCTAGCTAGATAGATAGGTTTTTGGTTTAAAATGTCGTACTCCCGTTTTTTGATATATTAAACAGGATTTTTTAACGTTTTATAAAGTAGAAAGTGCTAAGCTACCCAATTAGTTCTGCTAGTAAACGTCAAGGAAGGAACGAGTGGTAACTCCAAAGTCTATTCGACGAAGTGCAATGCATCATAGTAACGACTCAAACAACTGTACATATTATACAAATAATAACAAAGACATGTATTAAGGTAATTATAAACATATTTTTCCGAGGAT
>JAUOZQ010000583.1:0-30277 GCA_030710315.1 Anomotaenia brevis
AGACATAAACCTCAATAAAGAACTACACAGGGACTGCATTGGTTCTAGAAGTAGTCGAATGGCGGTGGCCTATCACTTCTTTATGCCTGCCTTAATCAAGGAGCAGAGTCCTATAGGGACGCGTGTGGAACTGTGAGGGCTCGCCAGTATGTGGAGGCTTTTAATTTTTAAGTACCAGAAATGGAGAAAACTTATCACCAAGAAGTGTTTTAAGAGGTCTACCTTGGCAACGAAAAGAGACCTATCTGAAGGTGAGTCATCAATTGTGCTTTAAGCCTAGATCAGCCACAACGAATATGAAAAATAAAATGAGCAATTAGAACCGTCGCGGAGGTTATTGTGGCTTATCTGTCTTTAAAATTGTTTTGAGGAATCATCTCCTAGAGAGAAGTTTCTTCAACTATCTAAACATTTTACTGCGATGTTAGCGCGAATCTCTGAATTAAATTCGCAATCGAACTCGAGACTACTTTCAAGGTGAACCTACTTTTTGCGGCTAGTCAGGGAATAGATGGCGTCGTCGCTATCCCAGCGAATCGCACTTGTAAAACTCGTAAAATACCATGTGAAAATCGAGTCCATATAAACGCCTCCACATACCTCTGCAATCTTCACACTCTCATGCTCCCCGCCTTTCATCAGGCACAAAGTTGGAAAAAGTTTTTCCCTCTCAACGCCCTTCAGTGACTGAAACTCAGAACTCAAAATACGGTCGATCCTCTTTTTCTATTCCACTATGGAAACCTCTTCAAGTAACTCTTTTGGGGGTTCTACCAATCTGGTAATGTAATTGTAAAAAAATCTAAATTCTCGGTGGTCTTCACTTATTGCGGTGTTTATCATTTTAGGCCCTTTAATAAAGTACTTCTTGTTACATGTAGAAGCCATAGGCCACCGACAGGTATTCACTGTTGTCACGAATTCGTCATCTATCTTCATGACACTATAGAGCTCACACTGATAATTCGTCAAAGTTGAAAATGCCTGCTCCTACTTGCTTAACCAAGTGCTTATCGGAACGGAGAAACGAATTAGCATGAAAAGTTGCACTACTATCCTAAATGAGAACTTTTTATGTTCTGAGGACTCTGATTTGTCATTTATGTCATTTTATAACAATTCCCAGTGTTGTTTCCAAAAAGCTGAAAAGAAAATAGGGAATGTTCAGTCGATTCTAAGTAAGAATCCCGTTAGAGAACTGGATGATTTGTACGAAGCATGAAATATTGATGGCCGTAGTTACGTTTGTCGCAATCCAAAATGAGCCTGAATAATGCAAAAAGCATGCCAACTCATAACTAGTCCATTTGAAATTGTTATTGGAAATGGATCCTGTCATGGAGGTTGATTTTTGTGACAGGCTATTTTCATGGATAGCCAATGTCAGTAACAATGAAAAGACAATGAAAAGACGCACTTTTCCTAACCCGTTCGTCGACAAAATCCGAATTGAGGTGTGTTGTTACGCGACTTCAGCCGTCACCTTACATTATTCAAGTACAATCCATTGGAACACCATCAGTTTTCCTGTCAAATTGTATACATTATAACAAAATTGAAATAGGTCATTTGAGCTTTTCAAAAGACATAAGACGATGATTTTGAGTTGAAGAGGTTATTTTTAAGTGGCAAAGACGGTTTTCCCATGGTTGTAGTGATTTTAAAAATATCTCCCCTAAATTCTTTCCCACCCATACATTTTAGCAGTTATCCTTTGATTCGTGCGATTTTGGTATTAGCGTGGACAATCAAAATGTAAAGCCTTAATATTTGTGATTCGATAGATTAGCGAAAAATCGATAAATACATAAAATTACCCATTCTTGTTAGTTGGTGTTATTCGATAGACCGCCGATCGGTTCGTTGCCCAGTTAACAAGTTCAAATTACAGCAACTACTTGTCGACACTACAACTACTTGCTTTTTCAATAAAGGACACAATGTTTCTACTCACGGCCTGTTTGGGTGGGTACAAAATTGTTGTCAAATGGCACTGAATCCATAGAGCGTCTTCTTTGTTGCATGGAGCAAGAAAAGATTGAGGTCAGCTGCAAACCATAATCGCGTTGGTTTTCACATTTACCACTTAGTGGAAAAGAGAAGAGGAGATAGAATTTCTTTTAGTCATTACCGATATTAATGAACTTAAAATGTGGACGCTTCTAATGTGGAATTATCAGTTTGGACGCAGCAGATGAGCCTGCATCTGCATTATTTAAAAAAGAGCAGTTAAATGGTAAAATAATAGTCTGAAAAATGTGCCAAATGGGTAGAATAGGGTGGGTGAGGAAAGTTCTCACTACCAAGATCTCAGATCGTCTGTGAAAGTGGATAAACAGGCAGTTGTAGGTGCTTTCACAAATCCAAGTACACGCTGTGCACACTGCAGCCAAGCCTTGCCAAGCCACGTGACTCAACTTCGTCTCGTCGTCAGCTCTCGTTAATCTTTGTCTCCTTAAGATTATCTCTTAAAACCGGGTAACCCAGTCTGGACTATGGCGGTTACTACCCAAGATTACCCAGAAGTCCGTTCATAAATGCGGTAGAACAGAGTAAATTTTCATCCTAATTGGTGATTTCGTGGTTTACTATTTAAGCAATCACCCACTAATGATGGTATGCAGTTTTCACAAAATCACACAATTGCCCCAAACACGTTTAACTGTCTTCCTATTCACATTTAGTCTCGCTAATCCTTAGGTGATTTGTGGCGCAATCACAAATCACAAATGAAAAGCGCTTTTCCATTGGTAGACCAAATAACTCTCTAAGATGGTTGGTTTTGAGCTGGCGTCAAATTCAGAAGCACCATTGCAAAACTGCAGCCTGCCATACGAAGCACGTCTATCGTTGCACGCATTACTTCATAATGTGGCAAAATGTTCTCAGGCTTGGCAAAAAAAAACCTAATCCTCGTCACCGTAGGAGCTCTGCTGCTAATTATTAACAGAAATTTGACCTCCAGTGGACAGCGTCCAGTCCTTTGGCCTGATTATTCTAATCCCTACGTGGTTAAGCCAAGCTCTGGCCCAGAATTGGAGCTGCTTCCTAATCTCACAAGAATAACGTGGCCTAAATTGAACCGACCAAATATAAGTGGCAAAATACCCGAATGATATAACGTCTCTTTCACAATCGGTAATTACCAGACAGTACAGGCCTTACTGCTCAAATTCCAGTCGGCAATGATATCCCTCTATGTGACATCACTTGTACTTAAAAAGAAACGAGATCATGGATGCAAGACTTTTTCAACATATTCAATCTGTCAATCTATCTATCCATCTTATCTTTCTATCTGTCCATCTGTCTATCTATCCATCTATCTATCCATCCATCTTTAACATTAAAATACCAATCTACGGATCACTGCAGTAGAGGGAGGTGCGTATTCCTGTGGATACTGATGCCGTTTGTGGAAGCAAGGTGCTTGCAACAAACCTTGGTCCACCACAAATCCTCTCGTTACTATATGACCTTGAATATCTAGTGGAGTATGCAAAGTAAGCAAAAGTGTGTGCCTCGTCAACCAATACGAACGCAAGTGAATTCTCACTCATATAAAGAATTCTCCAAAAACTGGTTTCTATGATGTTTACCATGCATAAGACATTAGATTCACAAAATCCCTTAATATATGCTTGTTTTACTAGCTAAATAGCAGTTGCGTTACTTAGTTTAAACGGAAATTGAAATTATTACAAATGTGACACCCTCTTCACTGGTTTTGGATTTGAGTCAGCTTCATATTCAAAAAGACCATTGAAAAGGCACATCTGCATCATATATCGCAACTCTCGTTAAACTTCTTGCTCAAATTCATCTTATTGGTGCTTCCAACTTTTCTGAAGAATAGTCCGAACTGCCAAATTATTGCTCTCACAGGGAAGCTGTTGTTAATGCCTAGGAGAATTGGATGTTCACTGAGCAGCATTCAGTAAAATGGCCTGATTATTCCAGTCTGTAATTTGTTAATCCACACCCTGTTCCACAACTGGAGTCATATGGGGAGCGATTTTTCCCAATTAATTTAACTGGCTTTAGTTTTCAAGTTTGCGAGTTGATCAACCTAATTATTATTATGATTCATGTGGTTTGATTGATGTGGGTTGAGAAGGAGCCTCTGCACCCATCTTTAACGTTAACATACCTCGATTGAACGGAGAAAGTCTTGGAACCACACCCACCAAACTTCGACCACAACTAAAATTCTGTTTTTCTACAAACTGCTAGTACTGTATTCTATCCAAACTACCTCAAGAGATCCCATTTTCCAACAATTGCTTGCTCTGACTTACAGACACCCACAGCAATCGAAGCAAATGCTTCAGGGAAACCAGCCAAATCAATTGGCACATCAATTCAATTCAAGCTTGATGATCAAGTGCCAGTTCACTATATTCAACTAGATCCCATCCTATAAATCGATAGTCCCAGTGCTACATCAGCGGTGTGCTGTTTGGTTAGTCAACCCAATTAAACAAGAATTAGCACCTAAAAGGACATCTTTCAAACATCCGCTGCTGTTTTAGCTTGGACAACGAAAGGCATCATTTTTAACCATAAAGACAAGCTCCTTCGGATCCGTGCAGTCGAGGAAAGTGCGTATGGTGTGAATGCTGGTGCCGTTTCCAGATAGGAGGTATTCGTCACAGAACTCCATCTATCCCAACTCACCAAGTTCATTTTCTGGAACGGGACATCGCTGCACGAACGCATACTGCCCAGCTAGTTGGCTGCAGGGCATCTTTATTCGTTCTTTACCGCTCTCGTTCACATGCAGCCACCTACCACTGTCGCAAATTCGTTGATTTTTTTCAAAATACACCTCAAGGTAAGACAGAGGCCGTCGAGGTGTAGGGAACCAATTTTGACCCAAAGGCCTGTACAGAGTAGGGAAGACATCAGTGCTTTTAAAAATGTAACCTCCCAATGATTCATCATAGAAATGTCTGTCGTTTATTCGCTTGTAGTAGAAAATGTCCATGAACGGTCAATGCCAAGGAAAGGAATGTATCCTGAAGCTGCCAATGGTTGTTGGATCAAAAGCATTGTTTACTGGGCGTAGGGAGAAAAAGAACTTGTCAAAACTCCTCCTTTGATGAATGCCGAATTCGGGTGCTAGTGCCTTCAAAGCCTTCGCCGTTACATTGCGGTACTTCAAGTCGAGGTAGATGTCAACGTCGTCATCCCATGGAATCAAGTCGTGGTGTCGTTGGGAGCCAACGAGTGTTCCAGCCCCAAGAAACCACTGGTCCTGTAAGTTGAGGGATATCATTACCGACTGGAATTTGAGCAGTAAGGCCTGTACTGTCTGGTAATTACCGATTGTGAAAGAGACGTTAAATCCTTCGGGTATTTTGCCACTTATGTTTGGTCGGTTCAATTTAGGCCAGGCTATTCTTGTGAGATTAGGAAGCAGCTCCAATTCTGGGCCAGAGCTTGGCTTAACCACGTAGGGATTAGAATAATCAGGCCAAAGGACTGGACGCTGTCCACTGGAGGTCAAATTTCTGTTAATAATTAGCAGCAGAGCTCCTACGGTGACGAGAATTAGGCTTATTTTGCCAAGCCTGAGAACATTTTGCCACATTATGAAGTAATGTGTGCATACAGTCTAATCTCTGGTTTCCTCACTATTATACATTTCTACTTCAACCACAAACGCTAATACTAATACTAATACATGTTAAGAGGCAGCAGACAAGCACTACACAGATTAGGAGAACAAAAAGCATTTATTCATTGACTTAGCATGGTTATTCAAATTAAGTTTTCAGCAACGATGATGGAGTAGATTAGGCAGAGGACTAGAAGTGCCTAAAGGTGCATTCACTAACGCAGATGCAGACACCGAAGTTAGTTGGTTGGCGGCGAGGGTGCAGCCGATAAAGTGAGCGCTCCTCGACTAAGCGCAGTTCTACAACGCCATGGGCAAAAGAACACTGGGATCCAAAAGGGCATCTGTTGTACCTTTCGAAATGCTAACAGGGCGTCGTCTTGTTATTGGAGGCGACTTGCGTTTCCGCTTTGCAGTATTTGTGGCATCGACGTAGGATTGGGTGACTGGGGTGGAACTTGAGGCTAAGGAAGTGGTGGGGTTAATGGATGAGCTGGGGGTAGGAGTGGGGAAGGAGGTGGAGGTGGAGCAGATGGGGAACATGGCCACCCACAGTATGGATAGCAATGGTGAAAGTCGTCATGTCTTTCCCCGATTCCAGCGGCTGTTTCCACTTTGTTGCACCATCATTACTCAAACTCAATCCACTAGACGTGCGTGGATCATGGATTCAAACCAAAATCCTCTGCGAATCTTCGGATTCGATTTGATAGGCCTAGTCGTCCAAAGCTCTTCTCAAACTATCCATTTGGAAGGGCATTTCGTCTGGATTTGTTGGTGGGCAATATGGGCGGTGAAATAGTATCTCAGCTCCAGGACTTCACCTGCCGCTAGGCCTAGGGGACTTAATTAATTGGAAGATGGGACCTCTGTTCCACATGCAGGACTCCAAATGGCAGCTCTAGGTGCTCACACAAAGTCAGGTACTCGCTCTGCACAACAACTGAGCCCGCAACAGCGGGCGGCCGCAGAGCTGTCTACCATTGTTCTCTGTGCCGGTGCCCGCACGTGTCAATCTATGAAGTAAGGGTCTTAATGAGGAAGCTCGCATGCCTTTTAAAGCCCAATAGGAGAAGTGCGTGATTTCACTCCCAGAGTGAATGTAATCGTCACCATTATTATTGTAGGAGAAAGTGCCATTTTAAAATCATTGGTCAGTGCAAGCCCAATATACGTCTTCGCGAATGCTCTAATGAGCTTAAATATTTTAGAACATTCTCTCTTGGTTCGATTTCGCAGAAAACGACAGATTCACCTTCATTTTTCCGCTGTGCATAAAAGCAATTCAGCAACTTTCACAATTAACCACAAAAGCGTTGGCAGAGGTACATCGATATCTATCAAGATTTGTGCGGTCATTTGCAGTAGCTACGGGAGAGGTTGCCCTTCCTTTTCCATGCGGTTGCATCAGGATGCCGATCCAGGTAGTCTTTGGATTGAGACCTCCCATCCACTCAAAATCTGAGAATCCCTCCCTAATAAGGCTGCCGATTGAGTTAAGCTAGAGCGAGTAACGGGCGGAATCGCTCGGGAACTCAGGAAATTATGGGTCGTTCCCACCGTATAGATGTATGAGATTGTAAATCGACCCTTCGCCTAGCTTTTCAAAAACCCTAACCAAGTAGTTTTTGTGAATATCCAGTCCGTGGACAAGAAGCTTGTCCATTTTGCTCAGCAATCGCAATGAAGAACTTGGTAACAAATAGCAAAGTGCGAAACAGTGAATGACGTTTATTATCCCACGCTCTCGAGTAGGTAAGCGAAAAGCTAATCCAAAGTGGACTCATAGACATACTCGCCCCCTGTGTACAAGCGCTTGCGGCCCCTTTGACTGGCTTCGACGATTTTTATTACTAAATACTTGAAAATTGTAAGTCTTTTAGTGGGAGAAGACATCAAATTAGCGTTGAGTGGAAAGTCCATAGTCATAGTCCCCTGGAATATTTATATTTAAGGAAAATTGAATTTTTAAATAAAAATACGTCCTTTTAACAATTGGAATATGCTTTATGATTTAGGTATTTTCATCGATATCACAGCAAACCAATCAACATTGCTTTAACGTCTTACTAAAAAGCTGTAAACAAATTAAAAAAATTTCAATGTGCAAATGTTCCCCTGGTCCATTAGTTGTATTCACAGTGACATTAAACTTGTCATCCCGATTCAAGATCACTAAATCGCATTAAAGTCAGTAAACAAAGAGATTTAAACAAAGATCCCGATAATCATGAATAAGAGATATTTTGGGAAGTCGTTGGAAATGCAAAACGTTCGTTAAGATCTGGGTTCATGGAAATCAATGCTCAATCACTGAGCCAGGCAGTTTCGAGGGTCAAACAAAGCCCTCGTTGATTGCAGCCGTCTAAACCCTTTGAACGGACCGACAACTACTGTGGCTCCTAACAGACACAAGACCACTCAATAGTTTGATAATATCTGAATAGAAATTGGGAGCAAAATATTCGATATTCGAAATGATAGCGGCTAATAAAATGTAGTTTCATGACACTTATGCAAATTAGTGGAATTTACGAGGCGTTCATTGGCTCTCAGTTAATATTTAAGGTAGGAAGGGAAAATAATAATATCATTGGTAATGATGTAACACAATCAATAACGGGAATTGATAAAAATAGATAACTAAAAAAGTCAAAACTAATTAATTTGGCGAAATTTTTACACCTAAGAAGCAAACGAATTAGTAAAAAACAGAAAACCAAACCAATTGAATTTTATTAAGGAGACCAAATTAGACGTCTACAACTTGATGTAGCAAAAAGTCAAATAAACTAGTACAATTCTGCAAATAGCACCCAGAGGGTATAGCACACACTCCAGCAGAGTAGGAGCTCGTTTCCTTCAAGCGCAGGCTGCCGTTTTCTTTCAGCTTATATACTGCATTAAAGTGCAGGTCCTGCAAACGAATCGCTCTGTTCTCATTGTTCGCACTGTCATCCAAGCGCTATAGGTTAAAAAGCATGCTCATTTAATGACTTGAAACATTGGTGGAATTCATTTGAAACTTAAGAAACTCACACTCCTGCTATACACGTTCAAATCAATTCTATTAATAGATGTTTCACAAACGTATGTTTTATCGGAATTCGATGACATCCGACAGGTTGATTGGAATTCATCATTTGCTGGGTAGTGTGCAAGAACATATTTAATTCCGTAAGAAATTCTTTTGAAAGCCTTTGCCATTTTACTATTGGCGAGAGCATTGACTTGTTGAATTGTTGGCGTATGATCGGCTACGATTAAATATATTTTTATTAGTATAGTAAGGATCTGCTAGGAAAATTTTCGTACCTGATATTGCAGCTACTAAGCTGAGAATTGTGATAGGCAGCAGAGTAGTAGCAAACAGTTCCCTATACTGAGAATGGACCTGCTGAGCACACCACTGCCTATATAGATAATTTACTAGAATTTGTGTATTGCATAGTGTTGTTGATATTGTTGTTATTTCCGATGCAAGAAATATTCCCCATAAGAAGTTTGTATATTTGCAGAAAACAATTGTAAATTTGTTTATGGCATTGTGAGTTGGATATTTCCGCCCCAAAATACAGTAAGGAAACAAGTGACCTCGTCATGTTTTCTGCAGTTCAAAAGAACTTTTAATATTCCTAGTAAAAAAGACAACTTGATCGCGTTTTTCCACATAACTATTAAGGGTGTAGCGGTTTATAAAGCCCCTAAGATCTGGTTTTGGCCACAAATAAGTTATTCCTGTCTATAAGGTGCTATAAACGCCACCTCATCCAGAGAGCGTCTTGTTTGCTTGCATAAGGCAAGAAACAACCGATGTTAGCTGCAATCCATAATCGTGGTGGTTTTCACATGTGCCAATTGCTGTGAAAGAGAAGAGGAGACAGAATTACTTTTTAGTCATTAGCGGTATTACAGAACCTAAAATGTGGAAGGTGCTAATGTTGAGTTATCAGGCTGGACGGAGCAGATGAGCCTGCATCTGGATTATTCGCACACAAGAGCTGTTAATTTGTAAAATCATAGTCTAGATAATGAGCCAAATTGGTAGAATTTGGTGGGTGGGGAATAATCATCCTACCAAGTGGATAAACTGGCAGCTCCAGGTGCCTACACAAAGCCACGCACACGCTGTGCACGCTGCAGCCAAGCCTTGCCAAGCCAGGTGACTCAACTCCGTTGCGTCGTCAGCGTTCCATAATCTTTGTCTCCTTTAGATTGCCTCCTAAATCAGCAGAGTAACCCAGTCTGGCTTATGGAGGTTACCACTCAGGCTTACCTAAAATGTCAGTTTTGAGCCGACGTCAAATTCAGAAGCACGATTGCAAAACTATAGCCTGCCATGCAAAGCACGTCAATCGTCGTACCCCTTACTCCATAGTGTGACGAATTTTTCTCAGACTAGGCAAAATAAGCCAAAACAATTCATGTCATCACAGGAGCTCTGCTGCTAATTGTTAACAGGAATTGGACCTCCAGTGGGCAGCGTTCAGTCAACAACAACGCCGCACCAGTGGTTTCCTGGTGCTGGTGCTGGTGCTGCAGCACTCATCGTCTCCCATCGACACCACGACGTAATTCCATGAGATGGCGATGTTGGCACTTATATGGATTTGAAAAATCGTAACGTCGTAACGTCGGAAGCATTGAAAGCACTCGCACCGGAATTTGGCTTTTATGAACTTAGACGCTAATACAATTTCTTTTTCGCCCTACAGTCAGCACGTGATGCTTCAGACCCAAGTATCATTGACAGCCCTCATGTATCTAATTTCTAGTGGTAATGGCCTATTTTGACAATTTCTACTTCAAACGAACAAACCAAACGCATTTCTATGACGAGTCATTGGAGTAATACTTCTTCTACTTCAAATACGCTGATGTTTTTCAAACTTTTAGAGGCCATTGGGTAAAAACTGGTACCGACAACTCGAAGATCTCTATCTTACCTCGAGGTGTATTTTCGAGCTAATCTACGCCTTTGTAATAGTGGTTTCTGGTCATATGCCACGAAATTCTAAATTCGGTTTCAAAGTGCTTCTAGCGTTTACCTTATTAGAGTTAAATTCAGAGATCGCTGAAGCAAATATTGCTATTTGTAATCCCTTAATCGGGTCTTCTATTAAATTGAACTTTCGCAACGAAATTGTGGCTTTTGTTATTTCAGTGGCAAAATTAGAGGTGTAATAAAATTAGAATGATTTGAGAATCATTGTCATCATTTGTTCCATAATATCATAAAACTCCTATCCAAATAAACAAAAACCCAAATATGCCATCATGATAAACACAAGCAAATTGTGTATTTAATGGACTCCTTACTAGCCACTTGTTCATCCATCGGCGATAATAAGAAATACAGACTTGTAAACCTTCCACGGGAACGTGAATTTGCACAGCAGGTTTAATCCTATCCTACCTCAAGGAATCTAGTTTTATGATTTTTAACAAAAACATCCTATTTCTGCCATGGTCATGGACTTAGCAGCAAGCTTGAGCAGTGCTTAAGAGACCAAGCAACCAAAGGGTTATGGAAAATTATTAGGCGAATTTGTGGCGGCCAGGCCCCAGCCGGGTAGTCAAGTTAGTACAAAGCATGCCCCAACCTACCTACCAACATACCTACCTCCTTACCGCATTCCAAAATGCTTTTGTTTTATTGAGAATTAATTCATTGTAGACATAAGTGTCAGGCTAAATGATGCACTACACAACGTGTGCATGCTTGATTTACAACCTTCTCAACTTCATCCATGATTGTGAAATCAGAAATCAAGTACTGCAAAAAAATCAAAAAAGACTTGAAAGGCGTGTGGGCACCGAAATGTGTAGGGCAAAATTGATTCCATTGATGCGTTGCCGTGGTCTCAGCATTAAACTAACGCCAGGTTAAATTCACGCCCGCCAGAAAGGAAATCAAATGAATGCGGTTGTGTCCTGCAAAACCACCCTGTTTCTGTATATTAGAACGGACTAAAATGGTATTGTAGGCTTTTGTAGAAAAAGCCCTAGTATTAGTGCATTTATCTCTTTGCATTTGTGCATATTTTGATACTCGACTGCGCTCATCATTACCCATCAAATGCGTTCGATTAAAGATTTATAAAACTGAACTTATTGCACTGTACTGAGGAGTTGGTGGTAGACTCGCTCGAATGGCTCTGCAACACACAAATCTCCTGAATAATGGGGCAGTTCATTCACATTCAAATCGAAACTTACTGACACTGAAATATCTTTCTATCAGTAATAAGGGCATCGAAATTGAGGATAAAGTATTTTTTAGAGCAAACACCCAAACTAGATTTCGTACTATGTTGCCTTTGCATTTTTAACTTGGACTATTTTCCGATTTTGTAAATCAAGCTGCAACATACGCATCCCATATACATACAACTTGATGCAAGCCGCATGATTAAGCACAATAATTAATATTCTTATTTTCTACGAAAAAAGTATGGTAAAATAAAGTTTAGTAAGAGTAAGTTGCATATGAATTATTCGAGGAAGCCTCTCTGTGAATGCAATCTATAAATGCAGTCCATTCAGTCAAATTCGGCTTCATTAAAGGAAAAAATTAATTCAGATAATCCTAAGGAATATGTACTTTTGGAATATTACATAAAAACAGATTATTATAAAAAGGAATGCAATAACTCATACATGTGTTAGTTCTAACTTTTATGAATTCCCACAGCAAGAGGCTGCAATAATAAGACATTTGCTATTGTATTGATGATGATTCTCCAAGGCTGGGTAACGAGCAAAATTTTCCCTCCCAAAATGGCAAAGGTATCAATGACCAAGGACATCAAAGCCATAGGTTTTGGGTTTGAAATCAATGCCAAACTAGATAAGGAATGGCAAACACGTAGAACGAAAGGCGCTACCGTGAAATTTCTCGGTAAACAATCCACCATTGCCCGGTTTCGCTCGCGACTGATCAAAAGAACATAGCTTTGATTGGCTGATTATGGTAGTGTCTCAGTATTGGTCTCAAGAGCTATAAACTAGACTACGCCACAGGGGAACTTTAGGCATTTCTTCTGGTCAGCGCACTTGAAATGGAATGAAAATTATCAGGAACTCAAGAAGTGCCCACAGGAGTCCAGTACCCGGCCTGCTTGCCTGCTGGAATGACCTGAGTCGTCTCATTCGCACCGACCCAATCCCATCTTGACGTCAACATTTTCCTCTGTGAAGACGAGTGCGACCGGCTCCATGACGTCTTAAGCCACAATCACTAAACTACAACACCCCTAGCAATGAATCCAGTCACTCTCGGTAGTCACACTGCTGCCCCAACCCACATTCCGCCGTTTCATTAGGCGTATTTACAACCACCATTAGTGGACACATTTAAGAGTAATGGCGTATTAAATGAACTGCCTACACAGCTTCTCCTGTCTGCATTTTCAATGTCGAGGTGTGATATGAGTAGTGGGACGGTTTTCATTGAAAAATAGATTGCAAAATTGATTAAAGGAGTTAGTGGAGTTAGTGGTTGAGGGTTGTGGATCACGAATTCGGAAGAATTGTTTTTTGTAGCGAACTTCTAGAGGCAAAGAGAAGTAGGTTGGAACACTTTGAGAGGAATTCGTAGCCAGTCCATGGGCTACATTCAGATACTCTCCAAGATGGATTTACCATCCTGTTGAGTTGGTGCCCCTCCTGGAGGAGGTTGAAGGGGAGCCGTGCACTCCGAAACCACTAATTGCTATCGTGCGATAAATTAAGTAGTGAACTTGAGTGGTTTTTGTGGTAGAGAAAGAAGAAGAACGGTTATGACTGAGACTTCTACTAGCAATGGGAAGTCCAGTAAGTAAGTAGGTAGGTAGGTAGGATGGGGCATGCTTTGTGCAAACTTGACTAACCAGCTGGAGCCAGACCACCACGAATTTACCTCAATAATATTCCACACCCTATTGGTTGCTTGGTCTCTTTAGCGCTCCCCAAGCTTGCTGCAAAGTCCATGCCATAACAGAAATAGGACGTTATTGCTAAAAATCATAGATGATAGATTCCTTCAGGTAGGGTAGGATTGAACCTGTTGTGCAAATTCATTTTCCTAAGGAAGGCTTACAAGTCTGCACTTCTTGTTATCGACGATGGCGACATAGGTGGCTAGTAAGGAGTCCATTATAGACACAAGTTGCTTGTGTTTATCATGATGGCATATTTGGGTTTTTGTTTATTTGCATAGGAGTTTTATAATATTTTGGAACAAATAATGAAAATGATTCCTAAATGATATTTAAATTTAAGTAAACCACTAGTTTTGCCATTTAAATAACAAAAGCGAAATATTCTTTACAAAAGTTAAAATTAATTGATGAATAGTTTTACTGTAAGAATATAAGGAGTAAATAGAGCATAGGGTTCACTAACTATTCTTCAAATCGCCCAAACCTGGGCGATTTTGGGAGTTTTATTGGATGACTTTTATTTCATAGAAGACACTGAATGTTGGGTATTATCAATTCTGCCTGAAATGTTTTTGGTTAAAAAACCCAAGTTATGGCCAGGAATGTCTTATTTGTGGCCCAACAACAGATCATTGGGGTTTTCTAAACAGCTATACTCTTAATAATCATGTGATTTTGTTTGTATTTTTTATTGAAATAAATGGAATTGGAATGGACTGCTTTCTACGAGTGATGGAAACACGATCAGGGGAACTTTTTAACTATTTTGTTGAGTAATTTCGCATAATTACGATCTCCCAATCTGCATTCAACGTATGTGCGATAATTTCAGGGATACGCACTTTTCAAAATGGTCACAAATTTACAACGGCCATTTTTATGAGGTCTTTTCAAGTAGTTGCCTCTTTCTTCTTGCATTTAAATTATTTTTTAACAAATATCCCTTAAATTTTAAATGGTTTATCCGTCAGTACAATCAGTGCCTCATTTGTTTAAACCGAAAATATTCACCGATTATATTTAGGCTTATTGATATCCACAGAATACTCAATGAGATATGTTCCGCTTTGTGTTTATAAGGCAATGCGACCATTCTTTCATATTTTGCGGGAAAATGAGAAATAGAATATCCTGAAAACGAAAAGTTTAATAGAAATTAGTAAGAGTCACCGTGTGAAATGTATCATTTTTTCAAGTGTTTAGCAATAAAAGATCGTTTACTGAATTTCTACTCTTGTTGGGATTGGTCCGTCATGGTACAATACTTTCACTCTAGGTCACCCGGATCAAACATTAAATTCTATTCCGAAAAATCCATGACAATACTTCCTATTGCCTATAATAAGCTGTTCATTTGATGCTCCTAAAGCAATAAGTTGAAACAAACTGGGAATTCAAGCAAACCAAACTAATCAGGCAAGTGAATCAACTGTTGCAAAAACATTTAAGGTAAAATATCTGAGTTCTGCATGGTTCAAAAAAATATCATGTTTTCGTTAAGATTAAATCTATACCGTCGCTATGATTTGCAACAAAATTTGCATTTTTAAATAAAAGGCCTTTTTGATAGTACACAATTAACATGTTTGTAAATGAAGTCATAAAAAGAAAGCAAAACTTTATGAGTTGACCCACTGTGAAAAAATCGGATTGAATTCAACAGTCCCATTGGAGAGACTTGTTTTAGAACACTTTCATTCTAAAAAAAAATTCGTGAAAGCTGAAATCATTGATAATCTTATCTTGCAAAGTGCGTTTGTTGAGAGAAAACCTACTACATTCTGTAAGAATCCCATTATTTTACTCCTCAAATGTAGCATTGTGCACTAGTGTTGTGAGACTTCTCGGAATATTAAAAGTCCTTTTGAAGAGGAGAAAACATGACAAGATCACATGCTTCCTTACTATATTTCGGGGAATAAATATAGAACTCACAATCACATAAACAAATTTACAATTGTTCTCCTGCGAATATACAAACTTATTATGGAGAATCATTCCTACATCGGAAACAACAGCAACAACCACATCAACAACACTATGCAATACACAAAATCTCGTAAATTTTCTATATAAGCAGTGGTGTGCTCAGCAGGTTCATTCTCAATACAGGAAACATGTTTTCTACTGCTCTGCTACCTACTGCAATTCTGGGTTTAGTAGTTGGGATATCAGGTACGAAACATTCCACTTTGATAAAAATGCATTTCCTTGTAGGCGATCATACGCCAACAATCCAACAAGCCAATGCTCTCGCCAACACTAAAATCAAAGAGGCTTTCACAAGCTTTTCTTACAGAGATAATTATTTGCTTTCGCACTACCCATCAAATGATGAATTCCAATCAACCTGTCACATGTCATCGAATTACAATTCAACTTACGTTTGTGAAACATCTATTAGTGAAATTGAATTGCACGTGAATAGAATGATTGTGAGTCGCTTGACCTTAGAATGATTTCCTCATGTTTCAAGTCATTAAATTAGCATGCTTTTTTCCCCTCTAGCGCTTAGGGCGACTTGTGAGCAATGAGAACAGAACGGTTCGTTTGCAGAACCTGGGCTTTAAGGCCGTATATACTGTGAAAGAAGACGGCAACCTGCGCTTGAAAGAAACGAGCTCCTACTCTGCTGAAGTGTGCGCTATCCCATCTGGGTGCTTTTTGCAGAATTGCACCAGTTTATTCGACTTTCTGCTACAACACGTTGTAGACGTATAATTTAATCACCTTAATAAAATTCGATTGGTTTGGTTTTCTCCAATGGCTTATGATTGTTATTGCACACCTCTGTTTTTACCATTTTTGTTTGCTTCTAAGAGGACAGTTTGAGGTGATTAATTTCGCCAAATTAACTAGTTCAATAATAGCTCTTTTGACGTTTTTATTTATTTAATTTCAATAATTAAATAAAAGCCTTAACATCGGATACTCGTCTTTGTTTTTATTTAATTTTTCTACAGACTCCTTATTAGATAATGCAATTTGTCTTCCAATTTGTTTGAATTCATCACTGGGATTCATTCTCTTTATTGATTGGGTTGCATCATTTCAAATGATATTATTATTTTTACCCTGCTTAAATATTCACGGAGAGCCAATGAATGCCTTGTAAATTTCGCTAATTCTGCATATGTGTTACGCAACTGCATTTTATTGGCCGCTAACATTTCGAATGCCAACTTTATTCATTCATTTTTTCCAACTGTTGAGTGGTCTTAAGCCCATTGAGGAGCCACAGTATTTGTCGGTCCGTTCAAGGAGTTAGACGGCTGCAATCAACGTGGGCTTTGTTTGATCCTCGAAACTGTCCGGCCCATTGATTCAACAATGACTTCCATGAACCCAGGTCTTAACGAACATTTTGCATTTCCAGAGACTTTCTAAAACATTCGTGATTCTGAATTATAAGGATCTTTGTGTAAAATCTCTTTTGTTTACTGAATTCAATGCGATTTAGTGGTGGTGAATCAGAATACCATGTTTAATGTCACTGTGAATACAACTGATGAAGCAGAGGAACATTTGCACATTGATATTTTTTCGCTTTTTTCCTGTTATTTTTAGTAGGTCGCTAAAAGCAATGTTGATTGTTATGCTGTGATATCGATGACAATACCTAAATCATAAATCCAATTACATTGTGACTCTCCGCAACGATTTACGTGATTAAAGTAAATACTTCCGCTATCCAATTGCCGCACATCAATATATATTGCATATTGAATGAATTTTAATTGAATTCTACCCAAAAGTAGAGTATCATCCTGAAAAATGGCACTACTAGAGGTTCACGAAAATCTAGATTCAGTTTAAATTGCTTCTTGCGTTTTGCTTATTAGTGTTAAATTCAGAGATCACCGAAGAAAATATTGCTATTTATAATCGCCTAATCGGCGAAAATTAAAGCGCGATTTGCAGTTCGGCGGTTATTTACACCATCAAACTTACTAAACACAATGAATCACAAATATCTAAAAATGGTCACTCGAATCGAAAGTATTAATTTATCACACTGGAGGAGACAAGTCCCAAAATTCACGAAAATGCAAAATGTGGGCATTCAAGTTTAGCAATTGTTAAGGAAATACATATTGGAGGAGATGATTTCAAGTTAGGCAATTGTTAAAAGAATGAGTATGTATTTAATAAGTTCAGTTTTGCTCAAATATTAATATTGCAGCAGACTATTACTATGGAATTTCCACACAAACCCAATTTGTTATATTTTCGTCTCGCAAAAAAAATTCACTTTTTGCAAAGCAAACAAGGATTCTAAATTGTCCTTGTGGGCCTCCTATATCACATCTTCAAGTTTAGCCTACTCTCGCTGTTTCTCGTGACAGTTTCACCATTTCAGTTAATAATTCGTATTAATATTTTAGTTTCCAGGGTTTTCTATTAAAAACCACTTTTGTAGCTAAAATGTTGCTTTTATTAATTGAATGGCAAAATTGGTGCTTAAATAAAATTAGGAGGATTTTGGAATCATTTCCACCATTTGTTCCAAAATAACACAAAACACCTATGCAAATAAACAAAACACAAATAAGTCACTACGATAAACACAAACAGACTGTGTCTCCAATGAACTCCTTACTAGCCACTTATTTCTCCATCGGGGATAACAAGAAATGCAGACTTGCAAACCTTCCACAGGAACATGAATTTGCACAACAGGTTCAATCCTACCCTACCTCAAGGAATCTATGTTTTATGTGTTTTAACAAAAGCATCCTACTTCTGCTATGGCCATGAAACTAGCGGCACGCTTGGGGAGTGCTAAAGAGACCCAGTAACGCAACCAGTAGATTATGGAATATTATTGAGGCAAATTTGAGGCGGCCTGGCTCCAGCTGGGTAGTCAAGCTAGCACAAAGCATCCCCGCACCTACCTATCTACCTACTTACTGGACTTCCCCATTGCTGGTAGAATTCTCAGTCATAACCGTTCTTCTTTCTCTTCCACAAAAAAACTCAACTTCACTACTTGGTTTCGGATTGCACGGCTCCTCTTCAAACTTCTCCAGGAGGGGCACCAACTCAACAGGATGATAAATCCATCTTGGAGAGAATCTGAATGTAGCCCATGGACTGGCTACGAATTCCTCTCAAAGTATTCCAACCTACTTTTCTTTGCCTCTAGAAGTTCGCTGCAAAAGCACAATTCTTCTAAATTCGATACCCATAACCTTCAACCACAAACTCCTTTAATGAATTTTGCAATTCATTTTCCAACGAAGAAGAAGCCTCGCTCCCAATACAAACCATCCCACTACTCATCTAACATTTCAACCTTGAAAATACACACAAGAGAAGCTGTGTAGACAATTCATTTAATAGGCAATTTCTTAATAATATATGCGTTAACGACGGTTGTAAATACTTCTAAAAAACGGAATGTGGGTTGGGGCAGCAGTGTGACTACCGAGAGTGACTGGATTCATTGCTAGGGTTTTTAGTGTTGGGGTTGGGGGAATGTGGTTCGGGACGTCATGGGCCGGTCGCACTCGTCTTCACAGAAAGAGATGTTGATGTCAAGATGGGATTGAGGTCGGTGCAAATGAGACGACTCATGTAATGCCAGAGGCAGGCAGACAGGCAGGCATGCAGGTGAGTGGACACCTTTGGGCACTGCACTTCCTGACATCCGACCATTTTCACTTCATTTCAAGTGCAATGACCAGAAGTAATGCCGAGGGTTCCCCTGTGGCGTAGTTTAGTTTATAGCTCTTGAGACCAATACTGAGACACCGCTCTAATCAGCTAATCAAATTTCACGGTAATGCCTTTAATTCCATGCGTTTGCCATTCCTTATCTGGTTTAGCATTGATTTGAAACCCAAAACCTCTGGTTTTGATGTCCTTGCCATTTTAAGAGGGGAAAATTTGCTCCCTATCCAGCCTTGGGGAATCATCATCAATGCAAACGCAAATATCTTATTATTGCAATCTCTTGCTTGTGAAATATTGTGACCATGAGAGAGAAACTCTGATATTATTCAGTGTGCATTCCTCTACGAAATCAGCATTGAAAGCAGATTTTTCGATATCAAGTCAAGTGCTTGTTGACCACAACAGCAAAGTCTCATTCTTCCAGAGGACGTAAACACCACACGACTATATTCGGGCGACCAGTAGGCGTACTTCAGACGAATTTCCAACTCATTAAAACCATTCCTTACGGAACGCATCACGCATAAGGAATGAAGTTGCTCTACATTTCGATATTATATTCTCAAGTCCGGTTTTCACAAAGACTTCACCTATCCTAAATAATATTGCTTCGAATATGATGCATATCTAAAGTCCGTTCTTTGAGATATCTCTTGCTTTTTCAAATAACTTTGCACCTATCTATTAATAATGTTAGTGTCTTGATGGATCCTAGACCTTTGCGTTACCGCCTTCATCGATTCCCATATCAACATGTTTTGTCCAGTTCTAAAGATTTCAAGACGAAGGCACGATCTGATAGATTTCCCGGTGTTAACTTAGACGTTATCACTTATTTCTGCATCTTAAGCTGTTTTTATGTTTTATTATTTACCTGATTGACGCTCTCTTTCGAAAAATAGCTCCAATTATTGTAGACAGTCGATCAATTTCATAATAAAGCACGAACCTTGGTATTTATTGTTTATTGAATCATCCTTTTTAATTTGTTTAGTGGATTATACCTAAACTTGCAATGAATTTGTGTTAAAGTGTGAATCTGCACTTGTTCTCTTTCATCGCAATGTATCGTTGCTACTTATTGAGCATAGGTCTTCCTTGCCTAAAGTTGTAACAGCCCTGGACTTGACGAGTTCCATTGGGTTGATTTCTTAGCCATGTATCAGCCCACATCCTTTGGCAGCCTACCAACCACTGCGATCAAGCATTCCATTCACACAAATTGCTTCAGTCTCAACGTCGACGTAATAAAGGATATTCAGAAGAGCCCCTCACGTCAGACTTCATTCATATCGGTAAAGCTTTCCAAATGATTGCTAATAAGGCATTGAATTGGCATCAAACGCATCACAATATGTGGCCAAAAGGGAAAGTTCTGCACAAGTCGCTTGCCCACGCCACTAAATATATACAGGAAAGAAAGTAGGATCTTTTCACTGATCACTCAGCCAATTATATCTTCAAATCCTGCACGAGTTCTAGGGTGAATTACGAAACAAGACAGCACACTTTAAACTAAAGTTTAACCAAAGCAGGATTGACTTCCACCAGTAAGTCATTATTGTGCCGCTTTTTCGAACGCATCCAACTCTCATAAAATAAACTTGGTTGTGAAAGAGTGGATAGCTTCTAATTGATATTTCATATTGCATTGATTCAAACAATCACCGCATTCAAAACTGATTTTGTTGTATTGAGAAATTATTAATTTTAGATCTAAGTTTTAGGCTAAATGGCACACTACGCGACGTGTGGCAAGGCAATGATTCATCGACTATCATCGTTCTGTGCCGATCATGTTGTAAAAGCACCATTGAATATTAACCCGCTAGGTCTGCTATCTAATTTAAAATTGATGCATGAGAGCAGTTACTCTTGAGTTTGTCAACGCCTACGCCATGTCTTTTAATGACGAAAAAGAGTACAGGCCATGAAAAAGAGCTTGCGATTGAGATCGCCCAAATTTGGAACAACTAGGAAAAACGTGGTGGCGTGACCTTGAGGGAAAAAGGAAAGATTTCGTTTTTACTCCCAAAGCCATACCACCACAGATGATCTTATTTTCATTTAAGGGAAGACAGATTGCGAAATCCAATTTTTCTGAATGATGGCTAGAAATAGTCACTGACGGTATGACAATGACGGTGCAGTTAGGGGCATACACATTATGCAAAGAACATTCTCAATGCACCAGTAAGTGAGAAATCACCAAGCCAAATAGTGGACATCGCTTTTTCTAATTGTCAATTCACTTTACCAGCAATGGAGTTGTAAAGTGCAATTGACCACGTCCAAAACTGGTCCAAATACCGTTTAGTGCTTATGCTAACTACAGATCATTCATCATGCTATCTGAAATGCACGAATTCAACTGTAATAGCAAAGGCTAAATTCTTTTCATGCCATTATCGGCCAAAGTTGCTAATAGGGCATTGCCAGCCCGTATTCACAGTAGATAGTAGCTGAAGTGCTACAACGGTATAACCAGTCTTACTTTCGATACCAGCTGCCTGAGTCACTTTGAGATGCCATACGACAACGATAAAACCAAGAGGTCTTCAGAAGCGGATGTTGAATGAAACCAAGCCCGGGTGGTTGCCATCACGACTCACTATGACTGCCTCGTTGATTCTAGTCTTGCCGGGTTTGCTTTCTTTGCCTGGCTGGATGAATTCCTAGGCCATCTGGCCACCTGACCATCTATCAGCTGAGGCTGAGGCGGAGATTGAGGCTGAGGTCAGTTGGATGCCAACCGAAGGAATCAACCGACCATTTCACTCACACGCATAAGGACAGCAGTTATTCATTCATGTTGAAGCGCCTACACAGCGTCGTCATGTTCCAAATGGCGTTGGGCGGTCTTCTCGGTCGGAGACGTGAGTTCATGTCAGTCTGCAACTGAGATCAAGGTGTGTAACGAGTAGAAATGGTGATGTGTCTTGGAAAGAGGAGGTGAAGGAGGGGGAAGTCAATGGGAGTAGTAGATAGAGGCAAGCAACTTACGGTATATATGGGGCAGGACAGTCTTCCAGTACCACCTGCAGAAAATCATGACCATCAATTCTATAGTCAATTCGTTCGTGCTTGATTGCACCTGAATGTAGCTCATACTGGCTATTGTGACGGTTTAAAAAGTGGCTTAACTACCACACTTACTACCAAATTCTTCTTCGCTAACATGTTTAATGCATCATATTTAACAAGCTTCTGTCTATTTAGTAATCGGTAAAATAGATTTAATGGTCGATTACATTAAATGCGCTCGTAATTACTTGGGATTTAGTTATAGACACAGAACCCAGAGATTTGACCCAATGTTTGACTAATGAATATTGAATCATGTTCTCTATTTCCGATTGTGATCCTCAGTTGTGCGTACTTTCAGTTCTTTCTCTTGCTCGTGAGAATGCCGTGACGCTGCCCAACAAGCGGATTCTAGTATCTCATCTAGTGCACAAGCCTTCTCCTCCTCTGTCTGTGGAATTCGCAATTAGAAATACAAGTTAATAGTGCAGTAACATCGATGAGGACACTAGTGCAATCCCCTTGAATTTGGGGTATATCTTTAAAAAGCACAACGTTTGCGAAGGCGAATGTACATGGCACCCATTTTAATGAAGACAACAAGTGGAAAGCGATTTGTAAAATGGAAATCGCCTCATCTTTCAGCCTACACGCCACTGAAAACTTGGAGCACAATCCTTCAGAGAAGTGTGTGACAAGCAATTCACCAATAGCGGTGGTGCTGTTCAGCTGCCAGAAATATGATAACACAAACGCAGTTATTTGAAGAGGTTCACAATGGTCTATTTAGACAATCACTACTACTTCTATGATTTTCACGAAGGTCACTGTCTGACAACATCAGCGATACATAGGTCGAAAATTGCTTGATTCAAGTGAAACAGTTCAGAAAATCAATGCTAGAGTTTTTCTGGTTTAACATTCCGTAAAAAGCAGAAGAAAGACAGGCTGATGACAGAGTGGTGATATAGCAAGCGACGTCACGTTGGTGGCGTGTGTCAAGCCCTACAATCAAGAATATTAAAATTATTGGAATTATGCAAAATAGTTTTATGAAGTAATAGATACCAAAAGAACGAAGGATACATGCTTACTTTATATAAACGACATCTCTCAAATAATTCGACTTGAAAAGAATAAATGTACATTTAATGTTGATTTCATAACTGAAATATAACAAGCTTTGAGACACACACTTCTACATGCGTGATGAGTCGTTTCCGCAGATGTTTTAATCAATTGGAAATTTGAAAGAAAAGCTCCCCAGTCATAACAGGCAAATCGGCTGAGAAGCAGTCTGCTATTGCTGACTGAGCCCGCTAGTGTCAACCAATGACGACGCAGCAAGATCATATCTGCAATTGAGAGTTGCACACGCCATCAGTCGTCAGATGAAAGAGCGCAATCGTAGAAGTAAACACGATGAAGTTTCGTCAGTCTTCGGAAGGCATATATTAACATCAGGGTTGCCCACAGGCTCTGACAGTATTCGCACTGCTGGCACTTTGAATAGGATAATACTTGATTTTTCACACCACGTGGTTGCCGATTAGAAGAGATTGATTCTTAAAAGTGTATTTTAATGAAGTAATTGTTCACACATATTTTTGCACAGTACCAAACGAATGTTGTAGAAAAATGTAGATAAAAATGATCTCTCAACCAAATTCTTTAATGTTTCTTTTTTCGTGTGAAACTTGCTATGAAAGAAACTTATTTTATTTTAATAGAACAAAACAGAGTTGTAGCAAAGTGGGGTATCAGGTTGTTTCGAAGGCATATTAAGCAGTGAATCGGGGAACCAGGCTCAGTGATAAACCTTTAAATTAGAAAAGCTAGTTGAAGCAACAGTGCGCTGCCCTGCAGCGGTGTGGTCGGTAAAATCAAGCTTACGTTTAGGGACAGGCAGCCTAAAATTATCGGATCCATATTTGGAAAGAGAGCGTCATTTAAGTAAATAAATAAATGTACATGTAAAGAGCTTAAGATGCAGAAATAAGTGATGACATCTAATTTGGCGCCTAGGAATTCTACCAAATCGTACATTCTTCTTCAAAAAATCTTTGGGAACCTAACCAAACATGTTGTCATGGAAACCGACGAGGGCGGTCTAGTATTCAATAATATACTACAATGATCAGGAAGGTGCATAATCTGAAATCTTGAACTTTCACATCTGACCTTAACGAAAGGCAACAAAACGAAAAGTAGTGTCTTTGAAATTTCAGATAACACTAACTGGTCACAAAATCAGTAAGATGTCAAGATTTTGCGGATTATTAACTTTGTGGAATACGAATGGTCTATTAAGCATTCCCACCCATTTCTCATTAAACGTCTTCATCGATTTCAGATGCTTCCTCTGCTTTAAGTGTAAGCAGTATAAATCGGATCTTCCTCACAATGGATTTTGTACTCATATAAAAAGCACTATAACTACCAGATTTAGTACTGAATTGTATTTCAATAACACTTGAAAAATGTCATTTCATATGCTTCTCCAAATTCAGTGACCGGTGAAAGAGCTTTAATTGGCCTATTACAGAAATGGGCTTATTGCTTTTGCGTCTTGGAAAATTCAAGTGAAATTTAGGATTACGGAACTCAGAATAAATGATTTCGAAATTATATTCTAATATCTACATACCAGTGGAATATATTATAATAAAACCAACAAATTTTAGCTTAAAATACGCCTGTTGAAATATCAGTAGTTAATGCATGTCGTAACCGATTGGAACTTGAGCACTAAGGCCTGCGCAGTCTGGTTTTTTATTTTGTCTGTTGAATTTAGTCTGTTCAGTTTTGGCCACGCCATTGCACTTAGATTAGGAAACAACCCCAAATCAGGAGCCAAGTTATTCTTTACCACGTAAGGACTATAGAAACTTGGCCATTTTAATGAGCACTATCCACTTAAAAACTAGTTTCTACCGATAATGAGCAGCAATGTTCCTGTGAATGCAAGAACTAGGCACTTGGGACCACTCACCCGAAATGTTAGCACCATCTTCCGTGCTCATTCATCAATAACAAGAATTTCGAATTCAACAAAAGGAAGTTAATGAAAAATCGAATCTAATATCTTGAAAGTGGGCCTTTTATTCGTTGTTGCTTTTCAAGTCGAAATAGAGAATGTTTGAACCAAGATACGCCAGATTAATGCATGAAATCGGTCGCTTGCCCATAGACACTGCGGCACTCTTCTGCCCCTTCTGCCTGCAAGCCTCATGTAACGTGCTGTATGGTGCCTATGAAGAAGGCCTAAAGTATGCATTGACGTTGGTACTGGCGTGGAGATCGGCAGCTGGGAGAGTAGGAACGGAGGCCCTGGCTCTAACCAAGTCTTCGCGGTTACGCTGGCTATGTCTATATGCTTCCCGGGTTAACGATTGCTGTTAGGAAGGATTCATTTTATCGACTGGATGTCGAGATTTCTCCATTAACCAAACAAATTTTAAGTGAGAAATAAGTACACTAAGGTGAACTCAACCACTAACTTGGATTCAACCCAGCTACGCTGTGGTTGGAATTGAAAAGATGTGTTTTTACTTTGTTTTGTGGTGTGACAGTGAGTTTATCAGCACCTGGGTAAGCCTGGGTAACCCCCATAGTCTAGACTGGGTTGCCTTGATTTAGGAGACAATCTTAAGGAGACAACGATTATGGAGCGCTTGTAAGGGCTTGTCAAGGCTTGGCTGCCGTGTTCACAGCGTGTGCTTGGCTGCAGTGTGAGCACCTAGAGCTGCCAGTTGCTCATTGTTCCTGTATGCATCTTAAACGCCACCCTATTCGTGGAGCACAGTTCTCCACAGAAGGGTGTAGACTGCCAAATGCGTTGCTTTAAAGTGCAGAAAAAAAAGTAACCTCACCCAGACACAGTAATGGGGAGAGGTCTTCATAGCCAAAAGAGGAGATTTACGTAGTGAAGATCAATCGTGTTATAAGGACTGAATTTCAATCAGTGCTTGAATAGGATCAGAAAAATGCATTTTAGTTTCGTTTTTGATTTTTTATTGCAATTGTAAGAGCACAAGGAATACGCCTATTTCATGTCCACTGCGAATCGAGTGGTTTGGTAGAGAGCAGTTCATATTATTTGCAAATTAAGAAACATTTCAGTGAAGAAGTCATCTGATCACGGATTCGTCCCCATCTAGCGGATGAGTGGTTACTCATGGAAGTGCTCTAAATTTGGATCATGTTAGTGAGTTTAGGTTGGTGTTTTAAGTTTAAAGCTGTAGTTAAATGGTATTGTCTAACGTACACATTCTTTGACTTTCAATTTCCTTCAATTATTGTCACATTAACATTTTATCTTCGAATCGGTTAATGTTATAGCATGTCGTCATGTCGGGTAGTGATGCCTGTCGCGAATCTTCTAATGTGATATTATTCACATTAATGATGGATTTTAGGCATAAGAATATAGCTGGCATATCTGCGTGTACTACTGATATTTCAAAAGGCGCATTTCAAGCTAATATTTGATGGTTTTATTGTAATATATTCCACTGTTAGGTAGATATTAGAATATAATTTTGAAATCATTTATTCCGAGTTCCGTAATCCTAAATTGCACTTGAATTTCCCAAGATGTAAAAGCAACTAGCCCATTTCTGTAATAGGCCAATTAAAGCTCATTCACCGGTCACTGAATTTGTAGAAGCATAGGAAATGACGTTTTACAAGTGTTACTGAAATATAATTCAGTACGAATTCTGGTAGTTAGTTAGGTAGCAGCCGCCGTAACATGTGCATCAGAAGCAGCAGCCTCCGTCCCTCCTCTACTACCCTGTTGGATATATTGGCTCAACTACGCGGCAGCAGTTTGGATATTCTAATTTCAGTAAGTATCAGTGCATTCATTTGTTGCTAGAAACTGGGGTTTTCTGCGTGAAAGTATACATTTCATTAATAAAACAGTCAAATGATTGCACAGATGTCCTCGCTGATCTAGAGTCTCTAATTTTTGAATGCGAATAGTTCTAATATTCTCTCGTCAATGCTTGCGTAGTAGCTTACCGATTATGCAGAATTTCATAGTTCTTCAATGCAATTTCCAATTCTTTTTAAGTCATACTTACCACAAAGTTTCGGATGCGACACATTGAATAGTCATATCAATATTTCTCGATAATAGACGAATATTTGACTAGAAAAAACACATTGTGTCAGAATTGCACATTTATGAATTGAAAATGGCACTATAATAAGAAAATAACATCGAGATATTTTTGACTCAGTATCATTAAAGTCATCATTATTGACAGTGATGAGGGGTGTTTCCTATCAGTGTGGTTGAGGAACGTTGGAGTCTTGGGAGTGAATGAGCCAATTCTGCAGAGATGATATTTATCACAGGCTTCAGACTCCCTCAAATCCTATTTTACCTTTTCTAGCACGAGACATCAGTGCGCGAAGTAATACTGACCAAGAGGATATCCACTGAGTCAGTGCATAGGAATAGACAGTGAGTGTCTCAGAGCCTGCGTTAGTTAGTGTGCACAATTAACAGCCGCAGTTCAGTTAGGATTAGGGGTTAGAGAACAAAGCTACTTCAAAGAAGGCTGATCACTCTACAGAGGTGAGTAACAACCCGGCTTGCAAGTGGTGACTTCAGCGTGCTCACAACGTGGCGTGTGCCTTGGTTAATGTGAGCACCTGCAGCTGCCACTATATGTTTTATCAAGTCGTCCAAGTTCAACTGACTCTCACCAGTAAGCGGTGGCCAACTGAAAGGGATTGAAAAACCATGACAAACTGCGTTACCTCAAACTAGGGATTAAGCCTATCTTTCATTGTCTTCATTGGAATAACATTTAAGTTAGCAAGGACAAGAGTGAAGCCGTCACTAGCAACAGTATGAGTAGGCTTGAGTTGGCTTTCCAGCAGAATGCACCTTAGGAGTGTTTAAAGTATGCTTTATGAAGTGCATTTTTCTCTGCAAATTAGCATTCAAATCCAATATTCCTGGCGCACAAATTTGAAACACAATCCTAACCTCAATGAGGGACACATTCGCACGAAAATGATCGATTGGCGGTGTCTTATTTACGTATCTTCACGCATGATGTGGTGATTCTATTCTGGAATGTAAACGATTATGATCGACTATATTTATTTAATTTTTGTTGTGTACGCATAATACCTAGAAGGAAAACCTAGTTTCCATCAGGTTCATTAAGTTTCGACAGCACAATCAATCTGATAACTATTAGGTACTAGCCGTTGTTTCAATACTTCGGGGAGCTTAAATATTCTTATTTGTAGATCTTAGCCCATCAGTGAAAATCCTCAGATAGTGATTCCATATTCCACAATATCAAATGTACTTATCTGAAAGGTTTTTTGAAGGACAAAGCACATAGACGCTAAGTTTAATGAAGTCAGCGATCGAATCTAAATGAACCGAAAGGCAACTCGCCAGCAGGTACATTATCACATCTCCACCCTAAAGGAACGAAAGTCAAAAATTGGAGCACATTTCTTCGGAGAACGGTGTGAGCTGGGAGCCATCTAAGTCGATGGGGTATGGCACAGCCTGAGAGTTGTTGTAATTCATGTGTCAAAAGCAGACGTATCGAAGCAGCGATATTTAAATAGGTTTGCACTGCTCAGTAAATAAAATTTCCCTGAAGGAGACCGATTGTGCTTCAGTGGCTGATTTTCAAGGCCTTCCTTCCGAGAAATTAGGCAAATTATTAGGCTCATTAAGCCGTGGTTGGGAAAAATAGACTTCACTAAGGTTTCTCAATTTATAAAATTAACCAAAACGTCATTGATTCCTTTTGGTTTGCCAACGATAACGAACTTCAAAGTTCTTACATCTCAGCGGTTACTATTTACTGGACCTACGTAACAATCGATAAGTTAAGAAGCCTTTGCATTCATATTGGTGAAACTCAACACACCATGTGCTGAGCAGTTCTGCGTTATCTTTAGATTCAAAGCTATTTATATAGTTTCTGGGATTCGTAAGTTGTTCCTACTTTCACGTCTTTCTTCATTTCCAGATTGGATAAAGTATTTGCCTACACAGAGAACACCCAAAAATGTAATGTTTTTCTTAATTAAGGACATGGAGAGGCAGCATTTTTGACCACAAAGAAATGGTCACTCGGATCGATGCAGTGGAGGAATGTTCGTATCTTGTGAACGCTAGTGCTATTTCCTGAAACAAGGTGGTATTCATCACAAGCCTCGGCATCTTCGAGCACTCTTCGATCCTTTTCAGGCACGGGACATCGCTGAACGAACGCGTACTGCCCAACCAACCAGTAGAGTGCATGGCACTGATATTTTTTTCTTTCCAGTTTTGGTGGCATAAGACCAGTGCCACGAGGGTGTGGATTGGTTCGAAAATACTCCTCGAGGTAAGATAGAGGTCTTCGAGGTGTCGGGTTTCGGTTCTGACCAGAGGTCCTGTACAACGTTCGAAAAACATCAGCTTATTTAAAGAAGGGGTATTGCCCCAATGACTCGTCGTAGAAATGTGTTAGGAGTTTATTCGTTTGAAGTAGAAAGTGTCAATAAATGGCCAATACCAAGAAAAAATGGATACATGAAAGCTGCTAAAGACACTTGGGTCTGAAATATCACTTGCTGGTCTTAAGGCGCATAAGGACTTGTCGAAGCGTCTAAATTTATGAAGGTTAAATTCCGTTGCGAGTACTTTCGACGTTACGAGGTTACGATATTGCAAGTCGATGTAAATGTCAACATCGTCATCCCAAGGAATCACTTCGTGGTGTCAATAGGAGCCGATGAGTGCTTTAGCACCAGCACCAAGAAACCAATGTTCTCGCAAGGCTTGCAACGTCCGGTGATGACCGATGGTGAAAACGACGTCAAAACCATCAGGTATTCCACCGGTTTCATTTGGTCTGCTCATTTGGGGCCAAGACATTGCAGTTAGGTTAGGAGGCAATTTCAGATGTGGATCAGGGCATGGCATAACCACGCAATGATTAGAATAATTGGGTCACTGGACTGAGCGTTGTTCATTTAAGGTCCGATTCCTGCTCAAAATTAC
>JAUOZQ010000584.1:0-30274 GCA_030710315.1 Anomotaenia brevis
CCAAATCAGGACTTTAATAAATGCGTATTTATAAGACCTCTCTGACATTACCCTTGTAAAATGTAGGATGAAGATCGTGACGTTTCATCATAAATGAAGAAGAAAAATATCTTAACTGGGAAATAAAACGTTGATTTCTTCCCTCAATTCTTATGAGATTATAAACTGGATAATAAATGTTGGTCTTTCCCAAGCTACTTAGATATATAGGCCCATGCAGTCACTATTTCAGGCACATACTAAAAGAACTCTAGGTAAACTTAGGGACCCAGTTAATGAATTTGGTAAATGAAACTGACAAATCCTTCAAAAATTCCGTGTGGTTCAAGTCACAAATGCCTCTAGCCAAGATATGTTAGCACACGCAAATTTTGTAAATGACCTCTAAAAGCCCCAAGGGTTTGGAATCTTAAGAGTTGACTAAAATCGACGAAGGTTTAAGAAGATATCTCGGAAGGCAAATAGAACCTGAACAATCTCCGTTCTGTTGTTTTTTAGGTATACGACAAAACTTATTTCTGTTGATTAAGTCACCATGGCCGGCGATATTCAGGGAGAATGGGATGATTAGCATAAAGTATGGTTCAGAGGGTAGTTCTCAATTGAATATGGTCAAAATGAACTCTTGCTGTCCCCGGCCTACTTGACAAGAATTCCCCAATTGACGACATCCACAGTGACAAGTGCCTTATCACTAACGCATGTAAGGCATTCAAAGAGAAATAGTGAACTTGAATATTTTCACAGCTGCATTCGATATGGTGGATTTTCGCTTTGTTACGTTAACACAATCCCACGACTTACAGAGACAGTGAACAAATGCAAAACTGCTATCCTTATTCTAGCATTCCTCTGTTGAATGTGTTCATAGGCCCAAACGATTATCAGACATTAGTAACCGTCAAGTATATAATGAAGCGTGAAACTGTGAAGGCAGTGGTGATTTTGATCTGTAATCAGATAAAAAATGCACGGTGGTCATTTTCAAGGTCGACACTCACCCATCTACAAAATTTTGACTTTAACGAGTGCTACTTCTCCATACAATTCCTGGGCCCATTAATAAGTAGGCGATAATATACTACTTTTCTTAATAAGTAGGGGAAAGCTAGGTTTTTAGTGAATCATTCCTCAAAGAGGGATAAATATGCATCACAATGCTTGGCGTTGGAAGAAGAAAGAGAAGGAACACCGTTGTCCTCATTTTACACATGTTATTACCTTTATAATATGCACAGGTTACGACGCCTCCCGTCTCCTGTGGCCCTTGTCGATAGTAACGCTTATTAATCGAACTATTTCATGGCGACATTCTCCAACGACTGTCAAAACGAAGGCGAAGCTCTAAATTCGGAACTGAAGTCGGAAAAACATACCGCTATGCTACCTAGTCGAGCTCGGAGAAGCATTTCAACCAGTGGCTAATGAAACGGCAACAGATGGGCCCAGACCCATCCGAAGGGCAACATGGAACAGACTTTCGTCAACTGAGGATCGCGGACTCCGATCCTTCGTCACCAGTATTCCTTTCTGTGTACCTTGTAACCCACAAGGGGAACGTCCACCGGATCCAGTTTCATGAACCTAACCGCGCTTTCCAATCCTTCCGTATCTCAAACCTCACCTACCCGGAAATAACGCCACCAAGGAGGTGAGAAGTGCTATATCTCAAGAAAACTACAGTAATATTCGTCTGATTACCCTGAACTATAGTTCATAAACATTTCCTTAGTATCATCATAATCTCTTCATTTGTTTAAGTCGTTAAGTCGAAGATGTAACACTGCCTCCTCCTCCTTTTCCTGGAAAGGTTTCTTCCGGTGAGGTAGGTTGGAAATGCGGAAGGATTGGGGTGCTCAGAGTCTGTTTCATGAACCTGGATCTTGCGGACGACCCCGTTGCGGGCTACAAGGAACAGTATGAGGGTGGTGGAGGATCGAAGCCTGCTATCTTCCGAAAGTAAAACGGCTTCTTTAGGCTACTGCAGCCTCGTAGCATGGCAATAATAAAACTAAATGACCTTTGCATTTAGAATTACAAATCAATTCTAGTTCAACGCCTCCAACGCGGTTCTAGCAAAAGGGGTGTAAAGGGAATGAGAGTCAGATTTAAGTAGGCATTTTCATGAGAAAACGCACCGTACTCCTGTCCTCTCGCATCCATTCATTTCACCGCCTGATAACAAAACAACAATAAAAGACTGAGAAATGTACTCATTTGCTAAACTGATGGCTAAACTTCGAGGACATTCATAGACAAATTGCACCTAAAAACTTACTCACCTTTTATCCACGATGTCCTGTTGCAAAACACTCGTCTAGCCGTGAATCAATTTAATCTAGCTGAGAGATGGAAGTGATTATCTAACCTCTTCTGCGCATTTTTCCAGTCTCCAAAATAGCATAGCCTAATGATCGAAACTAGATAATGGCACCGTTTCAATGTTGTAGCATTCGAAGAAACATTTCAAGGGCCCATCTCCAAACGAAGCGATATCTTTCCCCTGGTCTCGACTTGGCAAGAGCTATTAATAATATCATTATTTGGTTTATTTGCTTTCATAGAGTGCGTAAAACGAGAAGTCAGAAGTCGAAACAGTGACTACTTCTGTGTTCAAGTTATTCGTCAAGTCAGGAAATGCAACCCCTGGACCAAAGTGGTTGCTAAATGGGCCTTTTCCACTAGGCAAACAGACGCGTTTCACAAAATATTCATAAAATGAAATTAACAGAGCAATTTTGGTGTGTATTTGGGCATTGGTCAATTGTCACTTAAATTGACAACGACACCGCTGACGGCCTTTGATATTGTCCAAAATTACCTTCCACATCGAGCTCTTTCAACTGCAACCGATTCCAGTGATTAGGTTTACTTCGTCGTTTAGCAGCACCTCAGGCTAGAACGTCCTACAATAAACCGAATTTCGTAAGACTTCACACGACAATTATGCCAGTCAGCGTTGACCTAGAGGATACGACCACACGTAGCACTTGATCCCAATTAGCGTGAGGAAATGGTTTATTATTTACACTTTCCCATGAGACAAGGCTACGTTATTTGGCGACACATATTTCAGCAAACAGGAAAGATATTTGAATAAGCATTGTGTTTTTAAGATGCAATTAAAGTAAAGACGCATGGACGGGGTCCTAAGACTAAATCGCTATCTATTGATATCAAAACAGGAAACAGTATTATTATTTTGAATATTTGCGGAAATTGCAAGTATTCCTATTTTAATGAAATTGCACAATGAGGTAATGATAATGAAAAGTCATGCACAGAATTAAAATTTCAAAAGAGAAATTAAAGGCATTATTTAAAATGAGCATTACTTTTTCAAATATGTATTGATGCATTGAATACTAATTCAGATGCCTGATAAATACCATTCCACCCAGGGGTACACTAACAGTAGATGCCATAACCTTTATTAAATGCTTTTTTCATTTAATTATTAAATAAAATTTAAAATAGAGCTCATTTTCGTGAACAAACGAGGAGTCTTTTCAATTGTCATTGCTAAAATAAACTGATCTAAAAAAGATCGCGAGCGCTACGCAGGTAAAAATAGATAAAATGCAAGAATGGAGTCATTGGAGTGCACTGTTGGCTAGAACAAAGCCGTCTTTGAAAGTACAGGAACACATTTTGTCGTCATACAGCGTCTAGCTATGATATCGAATCTCCTGCAATCTCACACATACGTTGCCTCAAGCAATCGCGGATTCCACGGCACTAGAGGAACTGCAGTTGACACTGATTCATTCGGTGTGTTCAAAGAATGTATATTGCGAGTATTTACTGAGCAAATTTCTCCGAGTTTGGGTTCACACTCTGTTTTTACTGGGAAAGCGGACTCGATTTAAAGCCGCTGTTGGGATACAACAGAGGAGCGGGAAAGGCCAAATGTGAATTTGGGGAGTGGAGGTTAGACGGCGTGCCTGGTGAGAAAGAACATTTCATCTAATGGCGAAGATGTACGAATCAAGCAAATACGGTGTCTTTAGCATCCCCATTGCCTCAAAAGCGAATGCACTGAATGAGAAAATTATTGACCAGGAAAGAGCTCACATTTTTGAAAAATCCGCTCATACAAATACTGACACAAGCAGCGAGAGTTTTCTGAATGAAAACGTGTTATTTTCAACACGTATAATATCGCAGTCTAGGGTTTTTTGATGTTTCGCCTTATATCTAACATTAGCATACCCATATGCAGCAATTTGCCTCGAAAGTATATTGAAAGGTCATGCAAAGGGGAGTTCACTCGTGTCATTCCTCGATTTATGCGTCACGGAGTGCTTAATTCTGGCTTTTTATAGGCCGCAAAGGGACTGTCAAAAATTGCGCACTTGATGTAAACCGCGTATTGAAGGCCACATTTCTAGCTAGAGTGGAGTACAAACAATCCTTGCTCACAAAGACTGTCTTGTGCCAGAAGTCATGGAATTAAAAAACACATCTGAACTACCATAGAATTGTTTCCTTAGAGTTTTCATTTCGGTTTGTAGAAACCGAATGCAGTTTATCTTGGTTTCGGATGAGAAAATTGACGCAAGCCAGTACTTTGCCTACTTATTATCGTGAGTAGTATTTATCGTCCATCCATAGAATGTGGAATGTAGGAGGACAAATAGCACTTGTCAAAGTGTGCTGTAATTGGAATATTGGTGTTTAGTGCTTTTGTGTATTAAATCGCAACACAATTCGGGTTCGGTCCCTATCACAAGTGTCCCGTAAGCAAAACAAACGAGCACATTTCATTGAGCTGATTGTATTATGCTGATTGCATTGAAAGATACGATGAGATACACACTGAAGGAGTGCCCACATATTCCGGAATTCGCAATAGGGACATTTCGCATCCCAAATGTTTCGGGCAGAAATCGAGTAGTTAAATGGGACTAACCAGATAGGCGGAGTGTAGAAAATGGCATTCGATTTGTGATTGGATTCATTAATCATTGCGTCTCAATTAGACATCCACTGAAAAGCACTTGTTCTTTTAAATGGAGATAAATTTGAGGAATTACACTTGCTAGGATTTGCCTAATAATTTAAACAAATCCGGTGGCACCAAAATGGCAGATAACTAACGGAAAGCCCACCATTTCCATGGCGAAATGGAGACCGTGCTTGTAAACCTATAATTTTAGAAGGAAAAAATAATTCAGACTAGTTAAAATTCTATTTGGAATCGTATACGCATGCATTAAAGTGTCCTCAATTTGTAGGGGAAATGGGAAAACGCCGTAAAATAGGGCTATTTAGCTTGATTTAACTAATAATGCTTCTGTTTTATTTGTTTGCAGCGACTGTTGGGAGCCGTGTGCCTATCTTGCGTTATCATATTGTGGTGATTTAGTTTGTGAAGGTTCAAGAATTCCTTTCAACCGAGCACTTTTTTCTAAAGTTACAAATTTAAATTTATGATTTTCTTTAAGAATTTTCATTTTGGTGTCACAGGATTGCTATTGGTTTACTAGGAGCACGGTGATCAATACACAACTTTTGAGAATTCTCAAAGCTTGTCACTTCGGCCCTCTGGCAACGCGCAAATGAGTGCTAGTCACGAGGATTAATCAGCTGCGTGCTTTCAGCATTTAAGCAACTCTGTTAGAGAGAACTCAGTATGAATGGCAAGATGTAGGAAGTGGGGAAGAGTAGAATTGGGCCATTTTGAGAGGTCACCTAAATAATTGCATTCTGGGGACTGAATGCATGGAATACCTTCATGATTTAGATTGCGTTTTAAATAAGTCTCTGTATTGTATACCAGCAGCATGGACTTGGCAAGGTAAAATGTGCTTGCTTGTGTAAATCAATTTGGGACGAATCACGCGGCTTTCATGGAAGCAGACTACTATGTTATTTTTAAGATTTAAAATGAATGTTTTGAAGTTTTTGTTTGAAGATGTAATGTGATTTAAGCAGGATCTTTTGTAAATGGAATGCAACATTTTGCTATTCCATTGATACGATTTTTTGACATGTTATACAAAGATTTTATCATTTAATATTCTAGTCTGCATCGTGTTCCTGAAAGAAATGACTAAGTTTAATTCACGAGCAGTAATAGTAGCATTTTTAGTAAAAACACAATGAGTTCTAACTCGATTTCCTTACATAGCTACTATTCTATCAATGACGTATTATGAAAAGCCCTAAGTAATACCTTGGAGCATGTAATTAAATAAATATTTCGTATAGAGTAACTGTTTTACAGGTTCCAAAGCTCTGGATTAGTACTTTTGCTGTTGCATTGCTAGTAATAATGAGAGTTTATAAACGAGGTATGGCCTGTGACCTTGCTGTATCTTTACGAAGTCCTTATTGTAACGTGAAAATTGCCGTTTTTGATGCGAACGGTCGTGATATGGGTTTGAGCCAGCTTCATTGCCTTTAGCGTAGTTGCATGAAAAAGTACCTTTATCTGAATCCAATATGCATTTTTAAGACCTTAACTAACCTCTACTTAATCCTCTAGAAGTAATTTAGTAGTAAATCGTCTAAATTATTCGATTTAAACTAAGCAGCACAATTCCATAAGCCAAGGATTCCACCAATCATGTATTACTGTATTCCACAGGATGTGACAATTGAGAGCAAGGGCAAGATCTTCGTAGTCGATTTGAAAGCTAGTCAGTGCAGCTTCATGTACCTTAAAGGACATTCCATGAAAAATTACCAATAAGATCACAGAACTCTTGTAATTCACATGATTAAACTTAAGATTTTGTACTGAGTCAACCTAAAGCCTACGTGCTCTCCATTAATTAGAAGCTAAGCTCAATAGTGGTATTGGGTAGGATTTAGCGGTAACCTGAAGGGAAAGTGATTAAGCAAAAAGTGCAATTTATGTTTCTGCATTCCATTTGCAAAATGCACGCTTAAAGCCCCATCGTTGTCAGTTCACAAAAAATTTAGAGAAACAATTTGCATAGGATAAACTGATTGCTGCAACGTAGTGTCAAATTTGCTGGAGACTAGCAAATTGGATAAGTTGATATTCATTAAATAGCAGTTGTGGTGCTATTTATAAATTCTGCTTGATTTGCCTCAAAAGGCCTTAGTGTACTTCCGTTCGTTCTTAAAATGAGAGCATAGATTGTGATTACTCAGAATTTGAAAAGGTTGGATGAAATCCAAGACCAAATTGATTTGATGCATTTTTTTATCTATGCATTAAGGGTCGCAAAATAGTCCAAAGTATGTAGAATAGGAGATAGTATATAGAGTAAAAAATACTTAGTGTATCGTATGTTTGCTAAAAGATAGGATACTAATCATCAGCTAAGGAAGTGATCTCAACCATTATGTAATATACCTAAAGTTCTCAAAACTTATAATATCAGCATACTTTTGAAGGTATTTCGATGGATGCTGACCTCTCCTCTGGAAATCGAAGACAAGATAAATTGAGAGGCATCAGAGGATCACCAACAATGCTGTACTAACAAACCGTGAACTATGTCTTTAATTCGCCTCCAATTTCCGCATTGATGCTCAAGTTATGTCGTCGTGTTAAAGTGGATTAAAGGTACTCTGATTTGAACTTGGTAATTTCTTGCTTTCGAATGCACGTATTTCGTCCATCAGTAAGTTGAAACGGTTTTTTTAGCTGGCGAGAGATTGGTGGAGAACAAACAACCTTGAATAGCTAGTTAGAAATGCGATGGGATTTGTCTGAAATTGCAGTTCTCTCTTTGTGGTTTAGTATTTCAGCAAGCGCACGCGATATCAACATGATCCTATGATTGACGCGGGATTTCACACCTCTTCAAAAGCACCGTCAATACTGCTAGCTTTGCACAAACGCAACAATCAGCCTTTACAAAATAAAATCGCAGGTTCTCAAAACGTTTAATTATGCTTGAGTTAGTAGTAAGATAATAATAATACAGAAGGGTAGTTTCAGCGTGCAATACGAGATAAGGTCAGATATTGCTAAGAATTTGATTTTACAAAGAAAATTGTGTACAAGTTGCCAGTGGCGTCAATTCACTTCTCAAGTCCCCATCTCGAGCTTCAAAGAGCATCTTTGAGGGATTTCTTCTTCGGAGCCAAGTAGTGTCTCAGCGTTTCGCTTCTTCTGAGTCTTGGAATTAGGAAGAAGTCTGGTGCAGCTAACTGAGGAGCCACTTGCCTTGGAAATGCTCAGCGGAGATCATTCTCAACCCTCAAAGAAGGCGCTGGTGCTGCATTGCAATGATGAAACAGGACGCCACCATAACGATGTTCCTCTTCCCTGAATACCTCAACAGCTCGGTAAACTACCGTTGCACACATGAAACCAGAAAGCCGCAATCATGCTTTTGTGAGACAACTGTTGAGGTTAGGACTTGGTGCTAGTAAATCCAAGTTCCATTTCCTCAAAGATTCTACTAAAGAGAGGTCATTTCGGAGGTTCCATTGATCAGGCCGCATTGCTATGCGACCCACCTACAGCCCCAATTTCACTTGGCGCCGACCCAGAAAAAGTGTCTAGTGAAGTGGCTATCCTATTTAAATGCCGATTTTCTTTCAATTCAGCTTTAAATAGCTTTGATGCTTTCGACATTTTTTGAAGTTCAATCCAGGCAAGTCATCTTCAAGGTCGCCTCCTCTGAATTGCTGCTGATTTCACTTGTAGATTAAAGTCAGTTTTGCAGCTCGTGATACAAAGACCCGATGATTTTCGCAAAATATCCGCTTTCGGTTTTCTAAAAGAAGCCTCCAATTTAGAGAGTCAGGCAAGTACAACAGCTTGCATGAATCTGCTTGCAGGTAGCTAGAAGCAAGGTTAACGCCCACCGAAGTGCACCAACATGCTTTAACTAGTTCGAACTTGACTACTTTACTGCTCTCAAAATATGCCGCAAACTTTTGCTCAGGATCAGGATCAGTGCATTCACTGATTTTTGCAAAATCAATTCTTTGTTGAGTACCCTGACTATCCTCTTGAAATGCAGTCTTCGACGAAACTCTACTATACGGTTAGAGATAATTTTAACGAAAAATATTATTTAAATAATTGTCCTTGAGTTGCGTAACCAAATTTTAATCTACGAAAAATCAGCTGTCACGAATACATTCCTTTCAGAAAGACACGTTGTCAATTTTGAGTGAAGGACAAAGATGTTGTGGCTTATTTTCCCTCATTCACTGAGAAATCCTTGGCAAACCCTTGAAATCTGAACTGCAGCAAGACTACACGCTGCGATTGTTTCACAAATTCCGACACTTAATGTCTACAGGGTAAACGAATCCATAACTCTAGTCAATAATGCCCTGCCGAAGATTTAAACAAAATGAAAAGCAAAGATTAGAGTTATTAATTATTTAGTAGCAAATGTCAATAATTCTAGTCCTTTCTAGGAGCGGTCAGAAGGGTTAGTGGTGATACCGTGAAAATTCTGAAAATTCCATCATCTCCACCTGATGCCAAGGCCACCCAACTTTCGTCCAGCTGATGAAAAGCAAGACACCTCACCGCGAGACCCATGTGGCTCCAGGAGGGAGGCATTCGGAAGAGACGAATGCAACTCCTGTTGGCTACTGAAGTGGAGGTGTTGAGCAGAGAGAGGGCAAGCAGTTCCACTCCACCTGTCTCGAAGCCCACGGCAGCAACAAAGTAGGCACCACCACTAAAATCGGGGATGCGTGAACCGACATCGAATGCCGTAATTGGCTCAGACAGAACCCACGGTTCACACAGACGCTCGCCCGTCTCTCCGTCCCAAGCCATTATCTGTTTGTCGCGAGAGGCGGTCAGGAAAGCACTGGCATCCAGTCAAAAGAATGATTCAATGAGGTATCTCTAATGTTAAAATAAGCACACAGATGATAACCTTTTTTCCAGTTACTGAATAAAAACAAACCCAACAGATGATATCTTTGAATACATCATACCAAAGCCACTAAAAGCTGGACCATTACCCGGATTTATCAACTGGTAGTCGGCAATAGGTCTAACAAAACACCTCCGGAACGGGGTACTTTAGTTACTCAGAGAGTGCAGGCACTAACCTGTTTTCAGGAGCCCAAGCGCAGGCCCAGATGATGCGCGAATGAGAGCCCTTTCCAGGCTGTGGTGACGAGTGGTGCAATTTGAAGACGCCCAACTCATCGGCCTTCCACAAGGCCCACATGCGGTCTCGTGAGACGGAGACTAGACGGTTTCCTGCCGCGCCATCAAAGCGCATCTGACACACTGTCAGGTGGTGAAACGAGAGTTTCTAGGGGGACAAGAAGACCTGGATTGTCGGTGATGACAGAAATCGTGAGTTCCCCTCCCAAAATTTAATTCCTGCTAAATGGGCATGACAAAACGAATACCAGCTGATTTGAACCCGATTTTCCTGTTTCAGATGGGAGGGGACTCGATATTGCAAAATGACGAAAAGGCTTCATTCAACACCATTCCATTGGATTTGAACACCAAAGTAACGACACCCCACTCGGTTTACCTGATGAATTTGCCAGTTCTCTGTGTTCCAAAGGATGATTTGGGCCAAGTCATGGGTGTTTGCCCTGCAAGAAGAGGCAAGGAGTGTTCGATTGGGATTCACAGCCAGTGCGTAGACCTTTAAGACAAAAAAAACAAGGAGGAAAGCCACAGAAGAGCTTCGGCCTAAAGATTACGTAACTGCTTACCTCTTTACTATGTCCATACAGTTTGCTGGTTTCCGTCCATAGGGTTGACTCACAAAGCTCGGTTTCTGTAGGCGGATAGAGTGGGTTCTGCAACAATAGAACAAAGCAAAAAATCGCTTCATAGCTGCAAATTCTCACTTCCAAATGTAGTTCCAATCAATGTAAAATCCCATGCTGCCTCTAGATCTGCCCAAAGTAAAGCTGCCCTCTTCTTCCGATGCTGGTGAATTTACAAAACCACAAGGCACATGCAGATAACATAAAAGAGCTTCAATCGGAATTGACTCAGCAAGCATAGAGACTTGAGTACCACAAAGTACATGCAAGATAAGGACTCACGCTGAGTGAGAGATTCTTATCACGATTGCCTCCTTGGTCAACCAGATCATTGGAAGCTTCCACCTCCTCATCGAATGCAGCCTCCCCTTCTTGGTTTGACAAACTCAGGGCCGATTGGGAAGCATCTAGAAAATCAAAAAAAAGCATAAAAGCTGTCTTGGAGTCCACATACGCAGCCATTTGACATTTTTTGGGCTTCAATTACAACGACATTAAGCGAACTAACGAAGCAAAGATTTAGTAACTTGAGAGACCGTATATGGTGTTTAGTGTTGAGAGAGACATTTTAAAAGAAAAAATAACGATTTCAATACACTTTATGAATAGAATGAAAGAGGACATTTGATTGTTTCAGTGTGACTTCGGATTTCTCGCGGCTAAAACCGGCAAAGCTATTTCAGATCTGCACACCATGAACTAAATCAAGTGAAAACTCATCCCACTGCATTACAAATCAGTATCCTGGCAATCCAACTTTGTCTAATATGTCTCCAATCGAGATTCCCGAGACAACGAAATATATTCATACAAACGCAAAACGAACTCACATTCAGCCAGATTCTGCAGACTAGGGTGGGCCTCAATCATGGCATCGGGTAGCAGACGTCCCACGAACGCCTTTGTGGCAGCAAAGACACGAGCGATCTTCTCATCGCCTGCTGATACGTAGTGGACCATGTCCAAGCTAACCACATCGTTCATCTCGTAGCCGTGCACCTGCGGTCTCGCCAACTCTCTCCACGTGTTGACTGCAGGTTTTAAGTATAACGAATTCTCAGCTATAATACATATCAAGTTAATAATAACCCACGTAAAATTCTACCGATTGAGATATCTATAGGTACGCCTAGTCCGTACAGTAGTGAATAGAAGAGAGATCTCATAAAATCACCATGACATCAGCTAAGTAACGACAAATTACCAGAGAGTAAAATGAATGTCATAAGCAGTTTTTTTTACTTCACTGGCAGGGTGTAGTCGAAGTTATGGAGAGATGAAGCCTGGAGCGACTCTCAGAGTAGTCCGATTTGACGATGACAGAATCATTCTGTCATTCTATACGATTCGAGATGAGAACAGAAGTCCTGGTTACACACTGACAGCTTTCTACCGTCTATAATAGTCACTCTATCTTCATACTACCTCCGTTAGGGCTCGATCCTCAAAGCTGCAAATAAATGGCACATAAAGTGGCAATGAACCAACTTGGTGGGCTGCATCCGCTGCCCTCAGTGCAGAAAAGCCCGTGCAGGCGCACTGTGCAGTCCCGGCTTGCAGTCAGCAGGTAGGGCGGGTAGGCGCGTTGGTCAGGATCATTCAATGCCACTGACTTCCCGTTAATTGTCTCGTGACACCAGCAGAGACTTGTCACAGCGTTGTGGTGGCCCGTTAAAGTCACTCCTTGTTCCGAATCTAGGGACCAAGTCGAAAGCTCTCCCTGCAGGAATAAAAAACAACAACTTTAGTCGCTATAAGCCACTCATTCCAAGCCTCAACGACTCATTGTGGAATGGTTGACTCACCCTTAGATCGACTGGCACTCACCCATCCCACTTTCCCTTGATTATGTTCACCCTGGATGCCCCAATCAATCAATCAATCTTCTGGGGGTCTAATTTGCATTTAATTAACTATTTCTAAAGACGGAGCTTTGAAATGAACCAAGATAAGGAAAGTACTTCGTTGGTGTCCCTAAGAAAATTAGCAGATACACGACACCTCACTAGTAGGGAATTTAAGAACATCTACTGAGGCAAAATTCCTACCCAGTGGCCGTGTGCATAGACCTCGTTATTGTAGTTGCCCCAAGCACAACCTCGATAACCAAGGGAATCACCGCCGAGGTTTCCATATCTTCCACATTCCAACCAAACATCGAGTTTTTTTTCGTTCTCCACATCACCAACATTGAAAAGGGGTCGAGAGGGAGCCCAGACGATTAGCGTCTTGTCTCGGCTAGAAGATAGGAGCTGTGGACACGACTGAGGTTCCCATGGTACTGGAGACCAGGACACACCAGTCACCCAGTTTCCGTGGCTAGACAAAACGCTCTCTAGTCTTGCCAAGAGTTTGTAACCCTCGGGTACCTCCAGCTCTGTGCCCTAGAGAAAAGAGAAGAAAAAAAAGACTACCATTACACTATCCAAGCTGACTTTAAGGGTTTTACTTAACCAACCTTAATTTCGGGTATCTTATCTTCCCGTTTGCACATCACGAAGTGCCAAATACGGATTTGGTTATCTTGTGAACCTGTGGCAAGGAGAACGTGATCGCCTTCAACAATACCCTTTTTGTCATCAGGGTACATTTTAATAGTATCAAGGCAGTTGAGCCAATCAGAATGTCCCTTCAGGGATCCAGCAAGAGAAGTGGCCACCTCTCCGGGTTTGATTAATCTCACTTCCAGGGAACCAGAGGTTAGTCCAGAGAAGAGGACAACCATCCCATCAGTCATACAAACTAGCCGGAGCACCAGGCACGAATAAGAAGGCAATGCAATCGTAGACAAATCTCCCATTAATTCAGCTCCAGAAGTTCCTTCATCGCTTTTTGTGAGTTTCATGCGTCCAACATTGACCGAATCCTGAGTAGCCGCAGCGAAGACGAGTTCTGTTTCAGAGTCATCGGTGTAGCAGGCATGCACACTAGTCACGGACCGTGGTACATTGAAGGAACAGAGTTCAACCTGCGAACACTCTCCAACATCCCAGAGTTTTACATTCCCATCAGCCGATGCAGAAAAGAGGAGACATTGAAACTTTGTAACAGTAGGTCCACCAAAGGATTCAACCCAGGTCACACAATTCACCGTGTCCTTGTGACCAGCCATCGTCATAAACACACGAATATCGTTGTTCACAGGAACAGCAAGGCAGACTGCTCTAGAGCTGCCGTAAGCGAGCATTTGAGGACGTCCGCAGTAGTGAAATCGTTGGACCGATATGCAGCCGGGCCGAGGGTTTATAGAGGCGGCGGTGTGTTCACAAAATACCGCAAGATTTTCTTCATCAACTGTATCCTCGTAGTTTCGAGAAAACTCGGAACCCTCTTTGTAGGCTATGAAGGCTCTTCGGGGCATCGCCAATGTCATGGGACAAGGCACATCCGACATTTCGGAACCAGACTATGGAAATAAAATTCAATGATATTTAATAAATTTCCATGAGGCATAGCCCCCTTGATTTCCAAGGGAGGATAAGTTGTAATCAAATAAGTCCAAAGGAAAAGAAGCCAAAAGACTAGTAAAAGGAGCAACAACTTTATTTCCATAGATTGTATATACATTATAACACGCAGGGGGCAAGGTACACGTTTATCCAGGCCTACAATTGAAATGACAGAATGAACAAACTAAAAGATATGGTAAAATGCACAATAAATGAATGGCTCTCGACAACTTCGATTTCATTATTCGCCTTAACCGAGACATGAACGGTGACTCTGGCCAGGGATTGGTACAAAGGCAGAATTCGAGCTGAGAGCTGGGGGTATGCATACTTTTCCACTTATAAAGTAAGCACCGATTGGTGCAAAGTGGTATTCTGTTCAATGACAGCAAATTTAGGTGTTTAATTCACTTGGGTAGTTTTGTCTCATACAGAGTGATGAAGACGACAAGTGGTTGGTAAGGCAGAATCGACTCTTCGGATCCAACGACGACCAAAGTACAAATCGACATTTCGCATTAAATGATTTTCCACATTCATGAGTTCAGACATTTGAGATCCAAAGACATTCATCAGCAAATTTATGATTGGTACTGTTTTTGAGTGAGGATCACCATAAACAAGCTTCGCAAATCCATACCAGGTCGATAAGTTAAATGAAGTCGCCTAGTTGAGGAGTTGAACGGCTATAGAGGAGAAAATATCCTTACTTTCTATTATAAATTCTGACGTTTATTAATATATTTCATCGATAATTTTAACAAATTACCTTAATCAGAGATTGTAAACCACCCATGCACTGGAGAGCTCTTGATCATTTTTTACAATCCCAAGATACTAAGCAACAAAAACTCTCTGCATGAAATTTCGCATTCCATTCTGGGCTAAATAATTCTATACATAGCAGTGTTAATCAAATCAGTTACGTATTCGTAAATAAGACTAACCACACATTGTGCAACGCACACAAATATCGAAGGTGCGATTGACCCAAGAAACTATGAAACAATATAAACAAACAAAAATTAAGATTCCACTCAATACGCTTTTAAAATAAAAAATTAATTATACATTATTATTTTATTACATACAAAATTATTTAATAAACTCAAATTTAACTTTTTAGTGATAGTCCTGTTAAAAAATTGAATGGATATATTATGAATTGGTTGTTTTTGTTTTGAATCTTGTTTTTGTAAACATATGTTTCAGAAATATTTAAGGCTGGAATTTAACGAATCTTCGAGGTTTCTATTATGGTACAAATTATGGTACATAAACTTTCTTAATAAAATTTTCCTGCTCAATCATTTTCTGAAACATTGGCAAATGATACTTGAATTTTCCAACTAGGCGTTTCATAGAAGTTACCTCAAAGTGCATTTATTTATGTAGGGAGTGGGAATAAATTAATACTATTGCAAATATTCCTACCTGAGTGCATTTGAGCACGATTCAAATTAGTTTACCACTACGTCTTGCAGTTCAATCAATCGAATACAATTGGAACTGCGGTTCTCTAAAAAAGCTAAATGAGCTACCTCTAATAGGATGAGGAAGCAGTGTCTTTGCCCAACTCTACGATTACCTGATAGTATCATTGCGCCTCTAACAACTGACACTACAATCACGCTGCTCTTTCTTCTAAATCAATATCATGTTTCCGGGTTCACACAAGGCCCGCCAAGACCTAGTTAATTGACCCCCTTGTAGTGACCCTGCGGTGACATGGGAGTATCTTCGCTCCTTAATCCACGGCCATTTCAATCCCCTCTTTTACTGAGTGCATTGATCTGATTTAATTGGTCAAGCTGTTTACCGATGGAGCAGGTAAACCTTAACTTAACACAACTGCGTCACAGATACACACACAGGTCTTCTTTTCCCTCTCTGGTATGGGTAGTTAATCCATCTTGGAGAGTTTCTAAGTTAGTAATCCACTACAAGGCATCTCATTTCAAAATTGAGGAGATTTAATTACCGGAGCATTTTTAGGAGAGTGGATATCAAGATTTGAATTGACCGAATTCATTGAAAAACAATCAAAGCACGGAGCTGGCGATTCAGGATGAGTGCGTGAGAGCTATTTAGTGTGGCCTGATGGAAGGTGCGTTAAGGCTGTCAGTTCACCGCAAACTCTCTAGTCTGAAATAATATAAATAAACAAGTTCGATACCTGGTTTGTGGTTACTTTGAACTTCTCGATTTTGTGACATACTGGCCCTTGAAATCGTTACTGGGACTCTGTTACCTGTGTTTTTCCCTGAAATTTTTATGTAAATTTTTTTCCTTCCTCAAGGTAAACGGTCCTTGTTGATGCAAAAGTAGTCAATCCGGAATTCATAATGTTATAATGATGTATAATACTAATCCTAGATTAAAATGGGGAAACAAAATCCTCTCGAATCAATATACATAGGACCAGAGCATAGTAGTTTTATTGATTAATCGTAACAATACAATTCATTATATGAATGTTGTGATTCAGGCTGAGCGTACTGTCGTTACTGCCTAGTTAAGGTCAAATCTCAACTGTATTACTCGTTCTCTCATACAAGCTGCTTAATGAATCCTGTTAAGAGTACCTTGCATGGGAATGCAGGTGTCTCGATACTTATCAACGCTTTGCTTCGAAAACCTTCCTTACCAACGATTCTACTGTTGGCCCTAAGTTCTATTAATCATCAACTCATTAAGAATGTAGATACATACAGGGTTTACCTCGATAAACAGTGGAAAGTACAATTTGAGCACAATTTAATTTGATTGGTAATTCGGAGGAAGGATTTATAATAATCAGGCATTACGACTTTTAACCAATGCATTGCAAAGTGATCTAGAGGAGAACTCAAGTAATGACCGCATCCATGTACATACCCAATGAAACCGACAATTTAGTCAGAATTGTGCAACCATTATCCACCATAGCCTTCCAATGTGAACATTGTAAGAGTGTTTGAAACAGTAATGCAAAGTTTTTATCAGTATGAGGCATAAGCATCACCAGTAATAGTTGAGCATTCTAAAAAGATTTAAGACAGCTTTCAATGTTCTCACACGGACATAAACCAAAGAACAGAACTGGAGGACTCCTGACGTTTGTTAAACGGCGTTTTCGGTAACGCTATTGTTAAAACTGTTAGGAGCACATTGATTTCACTGAAGATCCAAATAAGTCTGCTTCTCATTTGCTTGTTTCTTGTCAAAATTTTACATGAATCATGATCGCAATTCTAATTAACCTTGATCTACTGCCTAATGTTAGCCTATGTCACTATGCAAAATGCGAAATGTACCAATAATATAATAATGCAATTCTTAAGTATAGTTAATCAAATGTAGATATTTTTGATCGAATTGAAACACCGTTTTAGGTGAGATTTTCGATACGGCTTTCGAATGCCAATTGGAAGGTCTACAATTATATATAAACAAATCATAGCACCCTATGTTTGCAGCGTGTCATAACATATGCTAATTCCCCTATAACATTTCTTAGTCTACACATAAGAAATGATAAATACTACTCAAATTATAGGATTGAGCTAAATTTTGACATATAGAAACAGCGTCATTTATATATTAGGCGGAGGAGGAGAAAACATTAAGCAAAGAAAAAATGTTCATTTATTCCTGCCATTTTAAATCCCATGACTGCGAGGTGTAAGTAGTCGTTGTAAGCAAGATTGGGTTAAAATCCACGTTAACTGGAAATTTAATAAAGCTAACACCATTGGATACAATCCATAATCTTTGACAGGCCCTTTGGGCCCATAAAACGTAAAATAAACCTTACGTGTTGTATTAAACTCTAACTCCGCCATGCTTCATTGTACCTCCTAGGAAAAAGCAATAGCATCCCAGGGTTTGACAAATGATATCAGCATAAATGTATTATCACTTTTGCAAATTTTACCTAATCTTGCATAGGAATCTAAAGCCTTAAAATTAATCTATTCTGATTATAAATACTTCAGTCTTGGAACAAACAAGCATATTTTTGTTATGGGAAATTCAAGTTACAATGCCTACTTGTAAGTAGCTGCAGCATTGCAAATTTCTATAAAAGAAACATGAAAAGTCAAATCAAAATGAATAAATTGTTAGTGTTCACCCACCATACTCATTATTTAAAGAAAGACTAAGTCGAATGTTTAATATCTATATTTATTAACTGGAGTAGTATTTATAAATTATAACTTATAAATAAGTAGATAAAATATTAGATTTTGTGCCTGTCTTGTTAGACATAGCCAGCAACACAGATCAGTGTCTGAATCTTAAATTGTTCTTGCTTACTTTTGATGTGTTAAATATAATGATTTTATTAGAAAGATATTCATCCGAAGTAAGTGAAGCGTAGGGTTTACAACCCTCCTTTCTTTGTTGCATGTTTATTGAAGTTTGAAACTGAATTTTGCTAATGAATCGCAAGCCGTGCTAACATGAACAAGAAACCAACAGGTGAAACTAAATAGTAGGAAAACCCTTGAATCCCTACCTTATTTAAATCGCATTCTTGTTCATTTCAGCTAACTCTCTGTTCCATTATTGATATGATATAGTAGCATAGCATGAGGGCTTCATTTGCATTAGACATTCACTATAGTTTCGAATACAAAACTTACAACTAGGAACAAATAACTAATGACATGGGAAGCTTAATAGTGGGAGCTTACTCTGTTAATTTCATTTAATGAATATTTTGCGAAACGAATGGAAAAAGCGCAGACCAGGAAAGAGCTCATCTTACAGAAAAGTAGCAACATGATTTGAAATTTAGGCTTTTCTATAAAGCATGGCCGCGTTACTTGGCAGCACCTATTTTAACAAACAGCAAATACTATTTGGATAAATTTTATGTTTTTAAATGCCAATACAGTTGAAAACTCATGGATATCAGAATCCACAAACTGAAACAGTTAATGACACCATTAATATAATGATTCAATACGTATCAAAACAGAACGCATTTATGCAAACAAACAAGGATTTATTTTGCTCAAACCGCGCTAATATGTTGGATTTGTAGAAAACACTCGAGCGCTGCGCAGGAGAAGATGAAGAAAGTATGCGAATGGAGTCATTAGAGTGCACTGGATAAACGCATTTCGACAAGAAATTTCTACATGAAACGGACAAATACTGCTTGTCGGATTTGAAGACTATTTGAAATCAGCAGTTGCGGTATAGTGTAAATTGATTTTGAAAGATATTTTACATATTTTGCTATGCACATCTCTATTGAAAGAAACGAAATTTAGCAAATTAGGTTAATACAATAGCTACCGCTAATAGTTTATGCAATGCTTTCCTCAATGCTTTCAACGAATGCATGTATTGGACGATTTAGACATAGCGCATGTCCTCCCATCTCATCTCGGGCCTGAATTATGACGTTCCATTTCATTGATCAAATCTCAAACGTTGTTAGCACTTCTCTAACCTCCACTTAGAAAAGAAGTGTTGGAGTCTTTGAACGTCACAGGCTTTCAAGCTTTGCCAGAAGATATATTAATAGAACAGCATTAGATATTGCGACTCATCCCCAGCGTAAGCAAGTGCCGGTGGTTTTAACTACGTCCACGAAGAAACACGAAGTTGCTAGTATGTGTTTAGATCACTTTTTAGATCACTATCAGACCATTTGTTTCCATGCAATAAAGTGTATCAGAGCGCAACAGAAATACTTCAATTTATTTATCAAACACTGTTACCACTCAATAAAATAATGGCGCTTCGAGAACTTAGATTCGGAAGCAAGCGACCCTTGCGATTTGTTGAGTACAGTTCTCCGTCATTAGCACTGTCTCGAATTTCATTGAAAGTGGTTTCCGATCGAAAGAGAAACTGAGACAAGCTTTTTCTTCGTCGTATATGTACGTGCCGACCGTGTCTATAAAAACGGTCAGGAAACGCACACAGGCCCAATATGACTGGAACACGACGCAGAAGTTGCTGCCAATGTGAGCAAATTCATCAGTGTAACGTACCACTGGAAACAAATAACTCCAGTATACAATTATTTTCAAAAGTTTATGCTTACTTGTTTTAGCATCACTGATTCATTCAAACTAACCAGTAGATGTTTTTTATGAATTCTCTAACGAAATCAACAGTAATTCAAACAAATAGAGAAAAAGGCGGTTAATATTCACCCACGAAAAAATTCAATTTGCTGGAATAAAAAACCCTGCAATGATTACCACACATCATTCCTTGGATAATTATTGAAATGACAGTGCATACCATTTTATACATGAGTAGCTGAATGAGAAAGTCCGATTCGAAATTCCAATAGATTGTCATTATGCATTAAAAATAATTAGTTCTATAAATGCAAGTATACGTGTTATTCGGTTGTTAAATTTCATATCAGTGAGTTGATCACCTCACTAGGTCGACGCTTGGTATTTGATTAAGGTCACGTTTGAAGAAGTGTGTAGTGAAATTTTCGGCAGTCATGACCTTAACAATTGTGTTTTGGCGTTTTTGTTATTTAATAACAACATAAGTTCTTTGGTTGATAAAAAAATTGATTCAAAAGCGTAAATTTAAATAGCACATGCCAGCTCATTAACGGAGTTTCCTTAATTTGTTCTTAGGTTGTATTGAATTTTCGTTGAACAGACAGCATTGAACATGAAAAATAGTGGAGATACTGCATGTGTTTCTTTAGGTGGTTGAGAGACGCAAACGACGGCACAACGCATTCGCTTAACATCCGCTTCAGACGTGAATGCGATGAGCGCATTTAAGGACTCTTTGACAAAGTCAAAATTGGAGAATCTCGGTCATAAGGACTTGAATCTTCCTCTATATAAGGAGTTTGCCACAAAAATCACTATTAATGACTTAAAATGGTCTAAATCCACGACAATGCTATCCTGTCTCTGAATCACCGTGAACTTGGATGGCTCTCTCCGTGCAATTTGTCACTTGGACACACTTGATGCACATTTAAATAGCTAAATTAACTATCATTTTGGGCCTCGTATTTCGTGTTACCCTCCGCTGAACCAGAGACAGCAGATCTGCAGAACTTGGCAGATAATATGGAATTAGAATACTTTTTTTTCATGAAAGGTGCAAATTACGTAAACCTCACAATTTCATTAATTTAACAGTCATCTCTTCATGCACTCAAAGTGTATAGAAGCAATCATTAAAATGCTGTTCACACTGACTGTGAAATAACCCAACACAGAATTGCTGAGCAGAAGATACGCAAAGGAAAACTTGGCCTGGTACACTGGCTAACGCCACGCTGTGTGGACATGCTGAAACGCACACATACTAAAGTCAACTTAATCCTAATTTTGTTGCTAGCTCATATATCCCTGTTTCTTACCAAATGGGCATGCTTTACAATTAAAGCTTTTGTCAGAAGAGAAATGTTTGAAAAGGAAAATATCTACTACCGGAAGTTATTTATCCGAATTCCTTAAGGCATGTCAATGGCTGAAGTACTTATGTTATAAAAATCATATCGAAATTGTCTTAATCCTTCTAATTTTCTATTTGGTAGAGAGAAATCAGAACTATAGCCTATTAGTGCACAATAGAATGATTTTTTCTGGTGTCGTTTTCACTTTTCATTGCCTTTCTCTACTCAATTTCGACTCTTGTGTGTGTTGTCACATTTGTTTTATCGTCTGTTACCTCGAATGTCGACAATTGATCCACTTGGTGGCCCACGAAGAAGATGAAACAGAATTCGCGCCTACAGAAGCAAAATTTCCTAAGTGTCGTGCTAGTTGATGTTCCATAGTTTTCCAGTGCAGTTAGCTCCACAATATGCATTTTATCATTGATCGTGTTTATAACTCAAATTCCTGCCAAGAATTTTTGCTTTCTCACGCAATTCAACATTTATTCATAAACGAAAAAATGACTTGGTCTTTATATGACAAGAAGTCAATATACTCACATTAATAAGTATGTGAATTACAGACCTGAGCCAATTTTGGAAAGGGGAACCATATTTTCCTCCATTAAGATTCTGAAAGTCCTAGTGCCATTGTTCCACTAGTAACCAAGTATTCAAATATTCATTTCACGCGTCAGTCATTTTTGATAGGCCATTTAAAGAACTAAAATAAACTACAAATCGGTTCATGTTGCAGGAGAATTCACTGGTATTAGGTGCGTTTTTAATGTACTTCAGAAGAAAAATGCTTCACCAATTTCGTTTATGTAAAAGAATTTAAAACTTATCGGAATGGATATATTAGCGTCGTTAGTTGAAATATGCACTCCTGGGCATTTAGAAAGGCAACATTAAATGAATCTATTTAAAGCAACCTCTGATAGGTTCAGTTACGAATCTCTGTTGCTTTTTACTTCCCTCTTCTTCTGATATGATATTAAACGCGGTTTTTTCCGCCAAGGAGGAACTGAGTTTGCACTTTGCTTTAGAAAATTTAAACCAAACTGAGGTAACATTATATTTTATTCGAATTAAGAGAGCTGAAATTTAAGAGTTAATATACGTCCTTGTCTGTATTCTCGAAAATGCAATTGGAAACCATTGAAATAATACTCGCATTCTCAATGCATCTTTCTTTTATAAAATCGGTTTCCTTGGAAAAATGTGCTTGATCCAAAATATTGATGAAGTTTCCCGCTACAGTAGTAAACGTAAGTTGACATCGTGAGGAACCCTGACAACTAGATTTTCTAAACATTTAGTAATACCTCAAACCTTTTTCAAAGATGTTGCCAAAGAGCCCTCTTTACGATATGCAAATAGACGCATTTTTCAAAATATTCATCCTTAAATTAATAGGATGAACATTGTGCGTTTTTGGCGTTTCTTTAAACAGACCTTTTTCATTAAATGTATGCAACTATGAACATTGATAGCAGCTGAAAAGCCTCCCTATCGTAATGTCAACTTCTACTTGTTTTACCTTTTTGTTATTAACAAAGAAAAGAATAACCTGCCAAAAATACAACGACTACGCTGTTCGTTAATTGAGGTTACGTGTAAAGTGTTAAAACCGCACGCAGCACTTGCCAACAAGCTGTGGTGAAATTTAATAAACTGATAGCGAATATCAGTGAATTTTTGAAATTAGTTGTTTTCTAGTGCATAGTGACAATTTTTACGCTGATAACCGGCTATTTATATCATTCATTTAGTGATGTATGCTGGTAGTGTACATCGCCTTTGAAATGACTAACCGAGGAATGATATGAGGTATATCACAGTAATTTATTTCTAGTAACTTGAAACATTAATTTATGGGTGAATATTGATCATTTTTCTGGCGAAATTTGATTTGGCGTTATCTCCTTTACTAGAGAATACCGTAGCAATACATGCAAATTAAAGCATAGTGACACTTTTCACGTAATCCATTTGGAAACCAGTTAAATTAACGCTCAGGTTCACTAAACATTATTATTTCCCATGAAGCGAGCGAATTTTGTACTTTTTATGAAAGTGAACGCCCTCAAAAATTATCGACTTTTTTATGGTTGATTAAAAGCATCGATGAGGTTTCGCATTCCATATCGTGACAGTTAATCAAGCGATTAATAAGTACAAAAACAAGTTCAAGGCAAATGAACGCCTGAGAACAGCAGTACAAAAATCGTTAGAACCCCTGGTTTGACTCTGCGTAAATTCGCAGTGACAATGCTTATGATTCAGAGATCAGCAATTCCTCTAGTAAAGATTGGCTCGCCGGGAATAGAAGTCTGCCATATCCGTTTGTCCCTTGACCACATGAAGCCGCTTGCGTGCATTACTCATTATCACACGCTACCAGCAAACGTTCTAGCTGACACGTCTTCGCTTCTCTCTTCACCGTTTGCAACCAAAAGATTCGCCTATAAATGCATTTCGCACGAAACAGCTTCTCAGATTTCTGAAATCAACGCCATGGATTTCCCTTGACCGCTTTTCAATTCAAGAAACCCTATAGACGAAATCTTATAAACCATTGCAGTTTACAAATGAAACAGTGCCTGTTACACTGTGCTGCCGTTCGATTCCCCGAGAGTCATCATTGTGTTTATGACTCCCGACACGGCAGTCGTACGGTTTATCGCATACGCTATATCAGCAATATCTTTATGACAGAAAGCCGAAACTCCTATTAAGAATCGAATGCAAATTTGATGCGTTTCTCTTGGTGTGGTGGTTCACTAAATTGGAGCCTGTGAATACTTCAGACGTGCTTATCCTGACCGTGCTTATGGACACGTTTGGCAAGTGCAAGGTAAGCACAACGAAGAAAGAGTCTGTCGAAGTGGCTCAAGCGATCGATATGAACTATTAAAACAAAGTGAAGGTCAGCGAACAGCAGTCAGAAAGTCGATAATGACCACCTGACGGGATATAAATTTATTTTGCTGAAAAATATTCCAGCAAATAAAGTTACAACATTTATGTTACACCTTCTATAACTTCGCAGCTTCGAGATGTCCAGTAATCCCTTGAAGGCTGCAAAGTCCTCAGCGATTCATGACAAAACTGCCAAATTCGTGCTTTTCGGTAGCTTAAAATAACAACAATAGCTTATAATGGAGATGAATCACAATACGCTGTGTTATTTTATTATTCTTATTATTTCATTGAACGTCATTATTCAGATCTTAGGTATCCTAGAACGAATTCTCAATTTACAGACTAAGGCTACAGGCAAAACTTCAACTTCAACACTGTCATTTTCAAGTACACAGTTCCAAAATTTTAATCTTGACTATTCAAGTAAACTGAGAATAGCAGATTTAAGGAACCTAAGAATTAGACAACGATAAAAATAACACAAACATTATCGAGGAATGGGATTGCAATTTCTAGAATACCAGAAAATTTATTTCTGAAATAAAAGGAGGTTTTTACATTAGCGCATCCAGATCAGAATAATAAATTTAAGACAAAGAAAGAAATAGCATTGCCCTAGTTGAAGTGGAAGCCAATGAACAGACTGTTTGATCTCGCTACTGTAGAGTAATCTGTGGGAAGTTTTGCCAACTCAGCCAGAGAGAAACCCTGTACACTGGGGATGCTGCCGTAGAAATTCCTTTCCTTGCGACATCGTACGATCAATTTTTCACTGTGGAACTTCGTACTGACTGCTCTATCTGTCTGTGAGGCGCTTTTGAACCTTTGACCGCAACATTTTGGCAGCAGACGCATGGGATCAATCCAATGTTGTGTGGTTCTGTTAAAAGTTACTGACAAGTTCAGCGTTTGTAGCTGTGCAGTTGGGATGGCTTTTGTTTTGTTTTTAATTTTTTTAAGTATATCATCGATTTAAGTTGAAAATCAAATTGTAATATAATGCCCATTTTCAATAGTACTTTACAAATTCCTGCTTTGCAATTCAATACAATCCATGAATTTTCATTATTGTGTCAATTGAAAAATGTCAAATTATATTCAAAGATAAACATCCCATCAGACCACAAGAATGCCCGACTCCTACCTCATTACTGAGCATTTATGGTCGATTTAGGTAGAATCTACTTAGGAAGCCTATTAATGATATCTTTAAAGTAACTGAAGAGTGTTTTAACTGGAGAATGGTTTAAATTCTTTTGGAACTAGCAGTTATCCATTTGAATGAATCTTTATCTTGTTGGATTAGGGCTTCAAATGCCAAAATGCTGAACATACTTTGTTAATTTTTGAATGTGTTTTCACCATTTAGACCAATCTTTTTTGCAAATTCTGGATCTCCAAATAATTTATTAACACTTCAAATAATTCATTTTTATTTATCTTGAATCAAACTGCTATCCTGTCTATCCTTCATGTTTACAAAAGTACCCATATGATTTATAATAAATTTATATCATTGAAAAAATCGACAATAGTTTTGAATTACATTCTGGGGAAAAAAGTAAAATTAAGCTACTGATTTACTTCTCCCATATTTACTCAATAAATGGCAAATGTTCCTATTTACAACTTTAAATATCTTACTAAAAATAATAATTAATGCATTTCTGTACCTACGACGAAAAAATCCACAGAAATCACAATTTATTTTTTCAGGTGGATTATACTCGACATAGGCAATCTGTGGATGACTTTGATATTCGAAAATCATTTATTTGGATCTATAATATTTTCTATACCAAAAATTTTTGACTTGAATTTCCAAAGTATTCTCTATTTTCAATTCTTTCATGAAAAAATCGTTGGTTCAGTGGTCGGATTTCTAATTTTTAAAGCACTCCAGATCTTCTGGACAGAAAGTTGGTCATGTTCTACATGATTTGTGCAGGTCCAAAGAGGAAGAGTTTTTTTCAGAAACTGGGCGGTTTCCTTAAGTTTTCATTGAGGAGCTCAGAAATGAATTTAGGAGCTGCGGTCTTGCTAAGGAAGACGTTTTGCCTTTTAAATGCAGCAGTCAATATATGCAGTGACCCTACTTTGACCTGAGAGTGACGTCGCCCTGCTACCTATGCTCCTGTGAATCGCCCTTTGGAATGAGTTCACTGACCCCGATCGAAGTTGTCAAGTTGTTTACCGATAAATCAGTTCACCTGTGTCTTAACACTGGTTTTGAAAACTCTCTCCATATCTGGGGCAATGGAATCCCACAAAGAAGGTAATCAAAGAGTAGCTGCTGGCCAAACCGTTATCAGAGTAGATGAGAACAAAAGCTTTGGGGCTTTTAAGTGAGTGTCGATCAGCCCCTGAAGTTGTGACTCGAATTAGTAGACCAGTACGTTTATTGAACTATTGGTTTCACTCCAAATAATAATTGAAGGTTCCACTTTGCGATGATTTGCTCAGCCAAAGTAATGTCAGTTCCTGGCGGTGCTCGTTAATTTTATGATTCACTCAAAGCTTCTTGAAAAATCCATCAAAGGAAGCGAAAGTGATCGAACAATAGCCGTTCACCTAATAACAGGAATTTCGCTTTACTGACAAATGCATTAGTAGTAGCATGTCGTTTATTTTTAGGAGACTCAAGCCTATTTTAGGACTTAAGAAAATCACCTGCTGCTAGTGTTTCTTAACTAAAAAACCCAATGCCATTGGTTTGTTGATGTTTGTGGGACAGAGGTGATTGCGCTTGAACTTCTGTGCTGCACTGCTGTTAACGAGATTGGTTCAGAACGCTCTACCTACCTACGGGCATTTTCAGCATCCCAGCGTTATTGAGACGACAGAACGGAAATGTATCTATGGTTATTTTCAAACAATGAACAGCCTTGTGAACTATGAGCGTCTTAAACTTTTCTATCTTTCATGCTAAATCGTATAAGCAATGAATTAATAAGTTTATAGATTCGGAGATTCTAATTTTCCTACTTAAAAATGCACAGTCAAAATGGTAGCTCTTTCTTTGCAATCAAGGGATTCATTATGGAAAGTATAATCTGTCCATTAGCTGTGCTATGCTACTACATTAAGAACGAGTAACGCGAGTAACGAGTAACCAAAAGCACGCAGCGGAATGTTGGGGAACGTAACGCCTCGTTCGCTGGTTAGATTTCATTCGTTTCTCCAAATAAATACCAATTACAAACTAACTAATTTCCTTAAATATCAAAGGAGGCATACCGATTATAAGGAAAATGATTAACGGTTAGCAATTTTTAGTGAAAATATCAAAATTAACTTTCTAAATAATGAACTGACATTTACGTTGTTCCAATAGGTGAGCAAATCATAAACGAATGCAGTGTACTAGACTTTGTTTTTGATCAACACAGGTGCTGCCTCAGAATGAAACCACAATTTTGAGTAGAAATTCTTTAGGAAGTGTTTTTTATTGCCTCGATGAAGGATCCCAGCACTGTTATTTGAACCGAGTGTTTGGCGCTGAGTTCGACAGTCACCTCAAAAGATGTTTTTAGAATTATAAAATTATTCGAAATAGCGTCCGTTGAGTCATGGGGACTAGGAGAGCTACAGTTGGCATTAGCTCATCCTATTTACCCTCATAACGGGTTCACCGCCATCTTCGTATTCGGCAGTAGTTTAAATAAGATGCGGCAGGTTTGTAATAGACCGACTTTTCTCGATTCCCGCTCACACCGAGTTTCAAAATTGAGATTCAGACTCATCACGAAACGGCTGTAGGGAAAAGAGGATAGTTGTGCGCATTGAATGCGACTAATGCAAATGTCGAAACGCCGGATTGAAGGTGGATCTGCCTGCCTGCTAAAGGAGAAAGAGGATCTATAAGAAGCAGTAATTAGTGCGCATTTAGTATTTCAGTTGAGGCAAGAACGAATGCAGTAAATGAGAAGAGTGTAGTCGAGAAAGGGGCCCATTTTTTGGAGAAGTCGGTCCATGGCTTTCTATTTGCACTGTTGTATGAGGCGAGGTCAATGCGGCGATTTGGTTGTGTATAATTAAAAAAATAGGAAATCTCACTTACATGAAACCATGTTATTTAAATGCAAGTTAGGTAAAACTCATAATTATCAGTGTCCCTATCTTTGGGTAGAATTTGTCATTTTTGGAAATTTTTGGAAATTGCATATACCCCCAATTTCCTAACAACTTGAACTGAGCTACTAATGAAAATTCATTGGATTGTATTGAATTGGAAAGCAGGAATTAAATGTACTATTGAAAATGGGCATTACACTATCATATATCCCTCGATTTTCAACTCAAATCGGTGATAAATTTAACAAGAACAAAAGTCAGCCTAACTGCAAAGCAACAAGCAGTAAACTTGCCAGTAGCATTTAACAGGACCACAGAACTTTTTGTTTGATCCCATGTGTCTGATGCCAAAATATTGCGGTCAAAGGTTTAAACGCACCTCACAGAGAGATAGAGTAGTCAGTACGAAGTTCCCCACTGAAAACTTGATCGTACGATGGCACAGGGCAAGGAATTTCTACGCCAGCATTCCCAGTGTGTTGATTATAATTTTATCAAACTTTATTTGTTTCCTAGTAGTCTATGTGCATTTCTGATACATCAAAATACTCATGTTATTCTAGAATGAGCTGATGTCGACAAGAAAGCTATGCATGCAAAGTTGCTTAACATGTTGTAAATAGTGGGTGGCTTTGGAATTTTACACTTTGTAGGAATGTTCTTAATCATCATGCCACCAATGCCAGTACAAAATAAAAACCCTAAATTGCATTTCAAAGTCAAAATGGCGAGAAGTCAATGACTTTTGAAATGGAACACTTGCACTCAGAAATTTATCATTAGCATCGATTATTACCGACGTTAGTGGAATGCATTAGAGTAAGGATATGCAAAGCACGCTTTATTGTAATACAAAATGATTTCGAAAGAGTTTTCTCCAAAATAAATCATCAACAATACTTAGACGGGATTTCAAAAGTGCGGTTAAAGTAAGATTGCTATTACTGAAACTCAATCCAATGTTTGGTTTTCATAAAGGTGCGTATTTAAAAGCGTGGAAGCGCACGTGGTAACAATGCAAATGAGTGTTTTACGGGGTCGCATGCAAATTATGCTATTTCACCCTGGGATTGATGCATAACAAATGAACTCAGTGAATTTAGAAGTTTGGGGAGCTAGTCGCGTTTCATAGCACTCTCCTTCATAAATTTTCCCTTCTTCTTTTTCATATAATGCTTGCAGTAGTTTGTATATTATTTACTTTTCAAGGAGAACGTTGCTTCTTTTATTAATCTGAAAAGCCAAGGCTTTTTAATTATCTTATTCAAAATCAAATTTCCATAAAGTTACAAGTACGTCAATGGCCAATGCCCAAATTATCCGATAAAGCACACACAAATGGGTAGTGTGAGGTGTTTTGTTAGAAATTGCTAATAATTGAAATTGAAGAAATTGAAAGAAAAAACAGACATTTTATGACGGGTCAAGGACCCTTCACTTGCTCTTCTTTTACGCATGCAAGCGTGCACAAAGTATCTCCTAAAGGGTCATGTTCTCAGCGTTGATTGGTTGGCTGCACTATTCTCCGTTCATTGCCGGTTAGGTGCAAGTGAGGCGCCTGTCAAGAGGCATTTTGTCTGCAGAGCAATGAGTGAGAAGGGCGAGATAGGAGAGGTCAAAATGAAGCATCAAAATAACTACTGGTTGCTTGTCAGCAAGGCCTTCCTGAAAGAAATGAAGTGCCGAAATTTCCTCTTCGGTGGTGGCATCTACGCTCTATTCCCCTTTCCTACGGTAATTTCTTATCTCTTTTAATAAA
>JAUOZQ010000585.1:0-30257 GCA_030710315.1 Anomotaenia brevis
ACATTCGTAGGGATATTTTTTGCTTTAAATATTTACCTAACCACATCAGGACAATGCTTGACATTCTTATAGCATTTTCAAGAGCACTCAGAATTCAAAATATCATATAAGAAAAATGAATGGGATATGAAGAGCATTGCACGGTCTTCTACAAGACTGGCACAATGCTGCCAGTCCCAACCATGAGCAAAGTAATTACTCTAATAACAATTAATGAATATGAAAACAACTTTCTTCCGAGCTATCATCACCAGTAAATCTAAAAACAGACACGATTTAACAACTGTTTGTACAGAAATGCAAAAGCGAAATATGATAGCTCAATTTCAGATAAGAGAACAGTTAGCACGAGTAGAATTGCGATGGGTGCAATGTCAGCGTAGATGACAGCCGGGTGCGAAATCGGTTTCGTGAAGTATATAAGCTAAAACGAGAGAATGGTGATGTATGCCTTGCAATTATCTCTAAGGTGCTCTATTGCAAGAAGGAGTGAAACATGGACATTGATATATTAACCAGCTCAGAATTGAAAATGGAGTTTAGTTAAGTAACTTGAATGCACTTACAATGGTGTTGAGAACGACGTGTATTAGCATAAGACGGAATCGCCTTCCTGGGATATTAGCAAAATTCGGACGCGGTTGTAAAACAACTCTGGGGAAGATCAATCGAGACTGTCTTTCTAGCTGAGTCTATAAGAGAAATAATTTACAGTGAATGGCAGTGAGGGACATTTGAACATTCTCATGGTCTCGCAAAAGGATCTTACTTGTGGTCTAAATGCCGTTTCACTGGTGGCCTGAGGATCGTCATTCACTGGATGCACTGGCGCTTTTTTCAGAAATGTCATCCATTTGGCGCTTCTAAAAACAAATCAAAGAAGCTTATTTGATATTCAGATGGTACGGACAAAACAATATGCCACAGAAAATTATTATAATTGGAATAATCCATATAATGCCAATAAAAATAATACTAAAAATATGAGCTTGATTTCAGTCGACTTATTGCGTCTACCTTCTCGGTGAGCAGAAGAAGAAATGACCTCGAGAATGTGAAGGGGGCTTTGCTCTTATGAAGATCCTATTTCCCCTCAAATCTATGACATCAGCAACTAATCAAAATCGGACTCTTTTTTTATTGTATGCGGTCGAGCCATAGAACGCCATGGCCTTCGAGTCACTTCGATTCGCCAGTTAGATTTAAATAAAAGTGCACTCTTATGAGCCATGCAGTTTTGTCAAAAGCAAGACAGGTAGAGGATTGTCAACAAAAACAAAATGCTTTTCATAGTTAACTGCATGGAGCTGAATTGGACTCCACCAACCGGGCTCTATCGAACTAACGAAGGAGGTAAACTCGCAGTGTTCAGCCCGATTACTCAGCACAACTTCTCGCCTACTAAGCACTCGATTATTAATTAGAGGAGATTTCGTGCAATCTAAAGTGTTAGTGTTGGAGATTGATTTTATGCCTATGTCCAATTACTGTCATATGCATATTTACAGATGGTTCATCTTCAAATATACAACTGCAATTTATTCTTTATAGCTGAAATTGGATTTATTATCCGGTTGTTAAAATTAAGATATTAAGAAGGCCGATGATTCTTAGCACATGCAAAGGAAATCTAGTCGATCAAGTCCTTGTGTTGATCAGCACATCGTTATGTTATCACTAGGAAAATATAATATGTATCTATAAAATAAAATATATATAATATATTAAAATATAATCAAAGATCTTATAAACCATGATTCAACAGAAAAATATCAGCCAGCTTTCGTATTAGAGTTTTAAGAATGTTTCGCACATAATCGTGAAAACGAGCATATTAAAAAAATCATAACGTATGAAACACTGACTGTTTGTATACCGAATTACGGTCTATTACTCAAAATGAAGAAGACAAGGTTGATGCGTTGCTATCCTGGTAAAATCCAGTGGTACTCTCTGCCAGTTAATCATCCCTTGGTGCTAATAACCTAAGGATATTTTCATAAAACAACTACATTTACTATTCGTCTAAAGAAAAATCATTTTGGTAATCCGATTGTACGCTTCCTCCAGCAAATAAAACAAGTGAACTAAAGGCAGGCCTTCTAGCAAATTGCTTTGATAATGTATAGAAACGCCGTTCATTCTTAAAAGCTAAATTTAAACCCTAGGTTACGGTTTAACCTAACCGACAATTAATCTATTATTAGAAAATTAAAGGTATTATATTATCGTGTATTTAAAATAGTAAAATCAAAACAATATAATATTAATAACATTAAAATGTGGAAATACAAGTATTATATAATTGTTGGCATTATAGTTGTAATTAATAAAATAAATCATGACAAAAGGTCAAACGTCCATTATCTTATCTACGCAGTGAAAGATCCGGAGATATACGCCAAAAAGCACTGAAAAGTTTGATCGACGTACTTAAACCACTTCATCTAACGAGCAGCCAACCAACTTAACGAAAAAAATATAAATGCATATGGGGAAATGGAATCGATATATAAAGCGCATCTGTCTAACCGTCCAAAAATGAAATTACGAAACAAATTGATTTCTGAACGGGTCAAATCGCTGAGATGACGAGGAGACAGGAGGTTGGTGACTCAGTTGACATAGCAACTACCGTAAACTCGCAGAGGTCATTGAGTGGAAGCACATAGAGCTCTAACCATCCAGAATAAAGGCAGTTCTGATTAGCCAGTGATCCCATAACTTCCAGACACACCAACCGTTCGGTCATTCGTAACCGAGCACAGCTACGAGCAACACCTGTAGTACACTTCGCCCAACTTTTGTGAATCAAAATGCCCCAAAGTCATCGGTTATTCACAGACGCAACAGCAGGCACCGCTCCGGTTATCATCAGCTGCAGCACCAGCGATTGGAGGTGAGTGCAAACGCAGTAGAAATCTGCGACGATCCACCAGCCAGCTGATAAAGAACGTGAAGAGAAAGGTGGGTGAGCTGAGGTGGACAGTGAGTCAAGAGGGAAAGGCACCAAGACGCCGAAACGGGTCACATGGTCGTGACTCTCGCCCTCAGGCGACAGTCCACAATGGGGATGCGTCTTCTTCGACTCCGTCTTTGGCATCGTCGTCCTTGTAGGTGTCTTGGACATCCAGGGAGTGCCGGCACAGCTCCTCAAATTCGGGGCCATCACGGACCTCGTCAGAGGCAGCCTCCTCGTCACCATCAACGTCAATCGCACCATCCAAGGATCTGTGGCAGCTTTGCGGTTCTGGGCCACATTGGACAAGCCGCGGTCGCCTTCTATCGCAGTCTCTTTTGTGTTGAATTTCAATGGATTAAATATATCCTTTTCGCTATATTATTTTTGCTTTCGTTTATTTCGATGAATTTCTCGTACCCATTCGCAATCGGGATAGCGTTAGTTATCAAAAGTATCGACACCTGCGGCCGATTACTATACAAATTCTTCATTACGAAATGACTACATTGCAGCCACTCATTTTCCAATCTATTCCTATTCTTTCCTTTTTCCTAACTAAATTAGAGAAACTTTTGTACTCTCAGCTTTAGTTTACAGTGGGTACAGCAGTGGTTATATAGGAATTGCTCGATGTTGGATACTCGTGATTTGCCTGAGCAGATGTAAAGCACAGAAGTTGCATGACCTCAGCTGGAATTATTTTGGCTGGTGGTGTGAAGATTGGATTATATTTGATTACAATGGAACATTCCTAAGCAGATAGCAAAATTATGGATTTCTTTACTTCAGTGATTCAGAATTAGCCTAAACCCTACATGTGAAGAGCGGGCCCTTCATTTTGATTTCTTTGCAACACGAAAAAGCATCTTTCAATTAGGCATATATTTTGGTTTTAATATTTAGACTATGATGAATCCAATTTAATGGTATTATTTTTGCCAGTTTCTTGATGCAGTTGACACGTGGACTCCTTAATTCAACACGAGCAGCCACTCTGTGTTACCGTGGTTACAGTTCAACAAGACCGAGACTGTTTATGATTCGAACCAATTATTGCAAAGTAAATGACATGTGATCGGGTTACTTTAGTACTGCAGGGATCCTTTTTACTGACCATGGGAGGGTAATCATATCTACTTATATGTATCAAAGTATAAGATGAATTTGTCATAGAGTTGAAAAAATAACGAAAATTATTTATTTCTGCCGGGGTTCACAATCCTGGGATGACATGGAGACTAGAGGATGTTGACTCAGTTGTCACAGCAACTACTCTTAACTCATACCGGTAATTGGATAGAAGCACATAGAGCGCCAACCATCCCGAATAGAGGTTTCGATGAAATCGGCTTGGTAGATATCCCAGTTGGATACTACTATCATGCCGTTTATTAATCTGAGCAGGTTTAGAAGAGTTTACGTATTTTCACAGTGGCACAGTGCTGCATAAAAAGCTAGATGTCTCGATGTGAAATTTTCATGATTTCGCAATAGAAATAGCAGTTAGAAAGTGTGGCTTTGGCTTTTGATAGCACAATATACTTTTGCATAATGGAATATCTTTATTCCGTTCCACCTTCGAAAAGAACAATTTGTAATCATTGCCTAACTCAACGTTCTTTAAATCGTCCGGACATGATCAGAAGGAAATTAATTGGTAATTGTTGCTCATGGAGAAGCTATTTCGGATCATTAGATGGCCTGTAGTGTCACTCTGAATAATTGAGAAGTGGGTAACTTCGTTAGAGAACAAAAAGTACAGTTACCTATATGCAGCTATTAAGGCATATTAAACAATGGTTATTATCTGGCCTGTAAATGCACATATCATTAAATAACGACGAAAACTAGTAAGCCATGCACAAACCACTCAGGCAGCACTCAGGGGCAGTCCCATTTGATCAGCATTTGTGGGTTTGTTGGCAGCCCCTCCTAGGTGTCCTCGCCTAAATATGGGGGAAACGTTGTATGAAACAGGTTCGGTTTGAGCTGTCTCCTGCGAGCTATTGGTTTGAAGTGTGTCGGCATTGAGTAGATGATGAGTTTAGTTGGACGAACTGTGCAGTAGGTATTGCTCGTATCTGGGCAGTCCGTTAGTTATGGGATCACTGGCCAATCAGAGTTCCCTTTATTCACTTTGGTTAGCGCTCTATGTGCTTATTTCCAATTTCCCCAGTGCGTTAACAGTAGTTGCTATGGCAACTGAGTCACCACCCTCCAACCTCCTTGTCATCCCAGCAAGTTCACCCGGGCACAGACAACAAAGTTTCGTTATTTTATTTTTGGACGCTTGAACCAATTCCTTTTATATTTCGATTCCACTTTCCCAATACGCACTTAAATTTTAAATTAAATTTGGTCGATTGTTCGTTAGATGAAAACGATAAAATTGGATGATTAAGCTTTTGAGTGTTTTGGGTGCACATATCTGGACAATTTATCGTATCGGTGAGGCAAACGGTGTACGACCTTTTGAAATCAATATATATTCCTTATTTGTTTTATATTAAAATATGGTTTCTCTTTCTCCAATAATGATTCAGGTTATTTGTCTGATTCGTAAATATACATGAAAAACTACTACTCTAAGCCAGAGGTGCTTAAAAAGGCTGTTTAAGGAAGTCGCACTTAAAATTAAGCTATTCGTTAGTGTTTTTCTACTAGTTACATCGTTTCTGCCAATTCACTTCTTAAATAAAAAATAGACACTTTCCAATTGGTTCAATGATTAGACGAAACCTGTTCGATTCTTTCGGATGTATGCTCTCTGTCATAGTACATTTTTTCGTATATTTAGCATAGAATTTACAGTCCTTATTTGCGAAGGAAGATGCTTCGGAAATGTCTCAAAATTATTATGGGGTAGGCTATGTGGTAAATTCGAAAGGGCAATAACCGAAAGTTTCAGACTTACCACAATGCTTGTAGAATAATGAAGTGACAATTTCAGCGCAAAAGTACAAAAACCGCCTTCATTTTGTACAGATTACTTGTATGCATCATATTTCAAGAAAAACCGCTAATTGCAGACCAATAAAAGCGCCCAAAATTGCCATGTCGATGCCAAAGATCCCCCGTTGCTGCATTCATTTTGGGTTTTCTATCATGTTGCAATTCAAATAGTCCTCGCTACATCACCCGTTAAAAAGGCAGCCAATAGCGAATGCCTGAGAAAAACAACTACAAGGGTGGAAAAGACAGATATTATTTCGTTGCACGTGCAGACAATCAAAGAAAACATCTAATACGAAGCATCAAAGTATCAAAAAATAACCGAGATAAAGCCAGCGGTCGTGAAACATCCAAATAAAATAATAATATGCAATCATCTGAAACATGAAATATTAACATTTAGAAGTAGAGATTCCCAGTTCTTCCTCCAGGCTTGTCAAAATATCGGAATTTTCATAAGCAAATCTTTTTGCAATCATTCCAGGTAGTTTAATTGGAGGAAATAAAATGAAACAGTTTATTACGCATTTAGAAAAATGTACAATCAAAAAGAGAGCAGAAGAAGTCCTGTAACTTCTCCAGTTGCGTGGTTGGTGCTCTCACTTCATCTCGTCTGTTCTAGCACAAAAAACATTCCTCGCAATATTACCTATTTGTCCAAGTATAAGAAAGCAATTTAATTTGACAGTTTCTATTGCTAAAATGAAAATAACTAGGCACAAGGTAGATCTGATCATGAACATATCAGGAATATAATTGAGGTAAAGCAAGTGTTTATGAAGTATCCCAATATTTGACTTTACAGAAGATGCATTGGTCGACTTACCGTGACAGGAGCCTCCCAAGCCCTCCACAATACTGCAAAAATGTGAATGAGAGGGGTGCTAGTCAATCTGCATGAATGCATGAAACCTACTGCCAGTGATGCCTGCATTAAGCGTAGATCTAAGAAAAGCCTGCACAGCTATGTGTGGAGGATTGGATGACTCCTATCGTGTTCTTGAATTTGCCACCTCCGTCGAGCCACAGCCGCTGCCAGAGTCGCATCATGCACTTCCGCCTCGAGGAATCACTGATGCTGTCTGTACTTGGTGGACAAATCTAGTGGCTCCAGCTGCCGCAGCTGGTCTTTTCCTGCGTAGATCCCTGCAAGAGAAACACCAATATTAGATGATGGATTGGGATGAGGATTGAAAGAAGCAGCAAGATTTGAAGTAGCCGTCCTGGGGACGGCAGATAAACATGTGGAGGCGAGGGAGGAGGAGGAGAAGTAGGAGGATAACTAGAGAGAGGAGAAGGAGGAGTATTGGTGTTGCGGAGGATTTTGCAGACATGTCGTCGATTGAAGAGGGGATACCGCAAAGGCAGTTGGTGTGTTAGGCTCAGGCAGAGAAATCGACGGCAGAGTATTTGGCGCTCTGTTGTTCACTGCACCACCAGCTCCATGGGCCGTGTTTAAATAGCCAGGAGAGTCGATGAGATCGGCGACAGCGAAACCATTGGTGGATCTGGTCACAGTGGGTTGGGCAGGTGGAGCAGAGTGCATTAGTGATGCGACGGAGGTAGTCGGTGCAAATGTGGAGCTAGCGGCGTCGAGGTTATGGTGTAACTGTGTGGTGGAGGCGTGGATGAGATGGATATGCTTATCCAAATGTCTCTTTCCTGAGAATTATCGATCACAATGTGAACATATGAAGGGCTTCTGTCCATCTGTCCTGTGTGTCCACTGGTGCCTTCGCAAACCACGTGGCGTCACGAAGGCCACACACAGACGTGCTCGCGCTCCTGCAAGGAAAAGAGAGAGGTGAGCAAAGAGGAATTCCCAAGTTATTTCGCGCCATAAAATGAGATGACTGCGAATGGGAAATTTGAGCTTGCACGAAATGAAAGCATCGAGGTAGATGGATGTGTGAGGAGCCCCGACTGTGTGTTTTGTGGGTGAGTAAGTAGGTGAGTGGGTGGATGGGTGAGTGAGTGTGTGTGGGGGGGGCGGGAAGAACGCACGTTTGAGTGTGCTTTTATGTGGCAGAGGAGGTTGAAGGGAGCAGCGAATGTGCGATGGCAGGTGGGGCAGGCGTGTGGTTTCTCGCCGGTGTGAGTGCGCTGATGTTCCCTCTATTTGTGCAACGATAATTTTCTTCAAAATGTGTTGTGCTTAATTTTTCCATTCATCTTTCTTAAAAAACACCAATCTTTTTTATTATATACGGTTTTTGCTTAAATTAATTAGTGCTTAACCAAAATAATATCAGTCATCTAGGCATGATTGAAAGGAATTTCTTTTACTTCACACGAACGTCAGCTGTCATGCTCTATGATCTGCCGTCGTTATCAACGGACTTGATGTAGTTTATGGACGGCTCGTTAACACAATTAAGTAACTTTGCTTGCTAATTAAATGCTTCTGTTGAAAATAAAAGATATCCTTCGTAAACTTCATCGTCCTGTAAAATTAAAATAACTCTCATAGTTTCGATGAGTTGACCAGTAGGTGACTGGTCAGTTTTTACTAGGACGCAATGATGCGCTTGAAAAGTTAAATATCCACCATGTTAAAAAGCATCCAGGTGCATATATTGAAAGGACTATAGTATTTCTTTGTATAGGATGTTGTTTCACCGGGAATCGAGGAGAAGTCTTTGACTTTGTGTTAATACTGCGGTGCTCGTATGTTTCACTTTTTGGTTTTGTTGCCATGTGACCTAGACTTTCACAAGCACCAGTGTCTGGCAGCTTTGGCTATTTTTCCAGCATGTGTTGCTTTGATTACTTTTATTCTATTTAACTAAACCTGTTTTTGTTGAATAATCGATCAGCGCAATTTATAGCGACGCAGTAGTGGTCGTCTGGCTATGTGATTATGTGCCCGTCTCATGGAGTACCCGTGACCATGTCTGCACTATCCAGTAAGGTGAGTTCATCTTTGATGTTTATGCGATTTGATAGTTAAAGCTAGCCACACCATACAGCCTAATTATCAATCTGTGTTTTTTCGCACACGAATATTTCCTGATGATATATTAAGCAACCGTCTCTTGTGGCCGTTTTCGAACGTAACGCATACAAATCAAACTATTTAGGTTGCATAGCACCTCCGTACTTTACATTAATATCATTTCTAAATAACTAACCCTTGCTCTATTAGGAATAGAATAAGATAATTAAAATATGTTATAAGGAGATACTATCAAGGTGATTTTAATTATCTGAATAAAATAAAATTGCATTTCTGGAAGATACATCAGGACGCTTGAAACTAAATATCAATATTCTGTTTTTCACAAGAAAATCACAAAATCTGTTTTAATTGACTAAATTATTCTTTGCGATGTAAATAAATGAATATATTATTTGATGCTAGCGTATATTAGAAAGAAAACAATTAATTAACAAATAATGACTTTAACTATCGTATTCTTGTTAACTGAGTTTTTCTAGAAAACTTGATTCATATTTCATTGCAGATTGCAATCACAATAATAGAGCTACTCTGAATTTCTGGCAGTTTTCCATAAATCATGAAAACGCCAGTAAAATGGTGTTAGCGTTTACGAAAGGATGTCTAGGAATCTAGAATTTGTAAAGAAATTCACAGTAATAAGAATTGGTGATAACAAGGTTCGTTCCTTTTTATTCACCTTAAACTGTTGCAGTAAAAGCATTCAAGTTATGCAGAGATTTTCCGATTGATGTCGGATATCAGTATCCTAACTTGTAAGGTCTCAAGTGCCTTAACAGAATTTCTTTGTTATATTTAATAAAACATTTGGTTTACGAAAAACTTTTCAGTTCTCGAATTCTTCAAAACAAACTGAGACGACTTGTCCATTAGCCGGAGTAAACCATGCAACTTGATCTAGGTTTTCATCTTTTAAAGATGTGAATGCGTAGTGGCATCCTGACTTCTTCTGTTAGGCTTTCTTTAAGAAGCGTCGCGACGGCCGTATTTGAGCAGAATCTGTCCACTACTGGCGACTGAATTTTAAGGAGAGCGAGAATGTTCATTTGCAAGGTCTACACAAATACGGATCGACTAGAGGTGTTTGTTAATAGCCTAAAAACGGCCTTCAGGCAAATATGATGGATTGAAAACGGTGATACTTGTAGTGGTTGTTCATGGTTTATAATGATATTCATTACAACAATGCATATTAATCATATATTATGTAAATCATTTATACTTGAACATCTCGTTCATTGAACTTTCACACCAAAAGTGTATCATGTTTTAACAACTGATTTCTGAAGACGTAGTCTAAGATAGGATTCAGTTTTATGAGAGAATTGCCTGAGCAACGGTTCCTAATAAAAGGTCCCTTTACAGGCCAGTATTTCCCTAACAGTACATTTGTCAACACATGCTATTCCTTTGCATGACAATGTGGCGATTTACCTATCGACAGGACTAGTAGAATTTTTGTAATTCAATTACATCCGAAGCTATTTGCATCATTTCATGGATCTGAGTGATTAAGTTAACTCTCCTTTCATCACCTCCTTCTACATGAGGAACCGAGAAAAAGGAGTTGAAGCACTACGTTGGTCGAAAACCTTGTGAGTACACATTTGCATCAATGAAGATTGTTTTTTAAAGCATGCTTACACATTTAGCCCTTGGGTTGATGAAAATCTAATGTAATTTGTTATCAAGAGCTTGAATTGCCTGAATTTCTGAAGGTCCGTCGCACTGGATGCGCCGCGGTGCAGCATTCAGCTAGTCTAACAAATTCCGGATGGTGGACCCCATCTCTTCAAGTCTACGGACCTCTGAGTAACGATGTTGTGACTCTCAGAGGTCAAAAATCTCAATCCGCTTCAATGTGGCAGTATTGCCGTGAGCGCTGCCTTTACCTGCGATTTCTCTTTTTATCACAGGTGAAGAGAGGTTCCTATAATTGAGAAGGAGGGTTTTTTCCTGATCCAGCACTCAAATTATTGTTGTGTGTTAGGCGGCTTTCTTACGGACCTTCTCTCAAATAAAATTCTATAACACAAAAAGTGACGTATTTTGTATTTGATGGAATAGTTAACCGAGATAAAGCTTAAGATTTTTTTAAATATATTCTTACAAGGCACCTTGGACAGTTTCAAGCGTTAGTTGTTAATAAAAAGACTACTTCATCATTTATCGTAGCAAAATTGGTGAACCGATGTCATAGAAATACTAAAATATGTTTAAAGAAACCTGCCAAAGTGATGAACGAATCTGTGACCATTAATCCGAATTCACGAATGAGCTTTGTCAAACTTCCCTAATAACATTTATTCCGAGTATTATTCTGTAGTGATAAAGCACTGATTAGTCCTCTAGACTAAAATATTTCATAAGCATTTCTATTGGAAGAGAGAATGATAGGTTCAAAGACATTCTGATGTTATCAATGCATTGCTATAAAAGTATTTCTATGAAGTCATTATCAAATGACCAGGTAAATGAACCTGATTTGGATTTGGCACCAAAGAACAAAGCATACAATGGTGGGGTAAAATTTTTTTCAACCGACGTAGTCCTGCGCACAGCTGACCATCTGGAAATCCCAGCAATGGAACGACTTGCCGAGGACCTCGACAAGTTGCCACAATTCCAGGCCAAGATCAAGAGAGCAAAGGACATATCCTATCGACTAAAAAATCTTCATTCCCTAGGCATTGGCGCAATTAGGATTCTGGCGCAAAGCAAGTTTAAGCTCACGTTCACCACCTTACTACAGCTTGACGACTGCGTACGTCAACAAACTGCTCCTGATAAGAAACCTTCGTATAGAAACAAGAAGCGGTCTACTGCACCCCTAAAGGCCTGTTTGACAACTGACTTTCAGATGTTGAATGCAGAACCCTCGAATGACCATCGAGTTCTTAAGTACATCGAGAAGTTGGGTGGGAACGTTCTCAGATTCCAGCGGAAGTCAGACGGAGTACTCATTGACCTGGATCACGTAAAATTGCTGTCTGAGACAGCGGACATGCGGCAGTTCCACATACCATGGAGGATGGCCCTCTCAGACCGCATGTTCATATTCCTCCGTCCGGAGACACGAAAGATCCTGAAGGAGCATGACTTGTTGGCACTAGTGAGGACTTTCCAGAGCTCCTGCATCATCATATTTAAAATAATACAACTCATGGTGTTTCAGTTGATGTTTCAGTTCTTCCAGTCCAGCCGAGAGTACGCAAAGTGAGATCCCAACTCAAAGTCGTCGTCCTTTGTTTCCGAATTATTCTCCTTCTCGAAAGTTAGTGCGGATTTTTGGCTGATCCTCTGTGCATGAGGGTTGAAGATGTGAAGTTAGTGAGCATGAGTATCGACGGCGTTTTTACAGCCGTCGCGTTTTATACGGGAAAAGTTGCATGACGTCCATTCCCGACGTGCACGTCGAGGCGCATTGAAGTAGCCCCAGATAAATGTACCCCTTTGCTAGTTCAACCGGGTAACCCTCGGTCAGAAAGCTGCTCATGAAAAATCGAATCGACTCTAAGAGAACTAAAATCTTTCTGAGTCGTTCCTCGCCATTGTTGTCGCTGTTGAAGTAAATACTGATCGACGTAGCAAGAGCAGATATGACCGACTTCTGTTCGTCATTCAACTAGCCATTATAATCCACACCTAGTTGTGCATGAGGAAGCATTTATTAAAAATGAGCTTTTATTAGGAGAAATACTTACAAACTGTGGACTTGCAAGGTTTGATTAGAAAGAGAACCACGACGGTTGCGTGGTCAGCGCTACCGCTACTGAGTAACTGTTCCTTCAAGTCCACAGCGAGACACGCAAGAGCTGAGAATGTACATCATCCGAGGAGCTAGTAAATCGGTGGGTCGAGTCCCTTAATTGACCTTTGCGCAGGTTAGTGATTTGCAACGCTTGAATAATGAGTCTGCACAGCATTGCTGACTAGAGCATCATCACCTGGTGACGTAACCCGAACTGAACTGCACCTGTGGAAGCAAGAGCGAATTAAGTAATCGCAATCATTTAAATCTAGAGACATGGAAAATTGATGGAAAATGGAAAATAGCGTTCGAGCGTAAAACCCGGCTCTTTTACAATTGCTCTAACCAATGAAATCTTCCTCCTCTTTCTTTGGTCGATGCCCTGGCCAATTAGTGCTGTCGGTCGATCGCGGGTCAGCTAATTGGGGGTTTGGAATCTCCTAACATCTCTTTTAAACAAAATGGAATAAAAAATGAAAAAGTACATGTCAGATTTTTATTGATTTATCATCGAAGAAGAGCCAGCCATCCCAAAATTAGCTATTGTAAGCGATATAACTCAGCTTCCTGCAAGTATAATTAGTCTTTGGGAATTGCAATTACCATTTATATATGGTTAAATAAAGATTATTTCTTATTAATTTATTGGTAACGTCAAAGGTTAATTGCTGGGATTCCAATGAAAACTCAAAGTGGTATTCCCCATTTGTGACTCTTTTGGCTTCCTATCAAACGAGAACACATCTGATGTCCTACCTCATCTGAAGTGTTCAAATCTATCTTCTTTGTAATGGTTTAATTATGTTTTCATTCCTGAGAGGTGTGAAACTGTAGACCTTTCAAATAGCGGCTGCTAAATACCCAATATTCCGAACCACAACTACAATGCAATAATGGCCGCATTACCATGACCACTACCGCCTCTGCTCCAGCCACCATTATTTCCACTGCTACCGGCAGCACCGCATTTTCAACTACGACAACTGCTGCTGGACTTTGTGAATGCCAGTACTCCCGAGCCCAGTCGTGAATGAACACATTGCTCACAGAAAGCATCTGCTTAGACGTGGAAATCCCGAGGATCTGCAGACTTATGTGTAAGTATCGAAGACATGAGCTGTGTCTGGTAGAAGAGCGACGTCTATCTTATATTGGAGGTTATTAGAAAGGTGCCTCGACCCGATGTCATGGCGCAGAAGTGACCACAGTACATAACTGGCTCTCTCTTCAAAACGTTCATCTCAGGAGTATTCTGCCAAAGCCCTTCTCCATAGCACAAGAGCACTACAACCTCAATTGGACTGTCCCCGTATCTGGCGATAGCGATAGCATCGATGTTAGAAACTGTCCAAAGCCTTGTGACGACTGTCAAATTCACCACTGCTGTTCATGTGTATGTGGATGTGCACGCCCCCGCTCTCTTGGCCATCACGACTCTGACTTCTTCTAGAGCCAACTCCTCCTCCTATGCATTCTTTCCTTTATATTTAATTTTTATTCAACCTATTTAGTTTTTCCGTTTTGTAAAAAAATTCATTATTGAAATCTGATTTTGTTTCTCCTTTCCATCCCTTCATTCCTCATGAAAGACAATTTTAAAATCATTTTCAAGAAATGTAACCTCCATGGACCACAACTCGTGTGCATCACATGTTTAATGGGTCAGTGCTACAACTACCTAGCGTTACAAACTGTTAGCGAAATTTAACTAAGTAGTCAAAATCCTTCTTTAGTTTCCACATAATTAAATGTAATTTTAACAAATCGCTGGCAAATTTCCATTCGTGCAAAGCCAATTTACAGAGCTGAATTTCTACATAGACATTGGATTCAGGAATCGAGAATGGAGGGACTGCGTGAAGTGACAGCAATGCTTTGGCTCTCGATCCTATTATCGAAATGAAACGACGATAGACATTTAACAATTTATACCGCCTAGTAATTATCAGAGCAGTAATTTGACCTCTCTACGATCCTAGTATTTAAACAGCCCATTTTCTTACGGAGTTCACTTAAGTGAGATGATAGGGCATGCTGAGTGACTAATGGAATGCATTGAGCATGTCTTTAACCCGAATTCTGTAAGAGGAAAATTGATATAGAGATTTATGCTAAGGTGACAGGTCATGATGTCCCTCCCTTTATTGGGCGATAATTATTTAACGATTAAAAATCAGAAGGATGCCTAATCGTTATTGTTGTTCTGACCCATTTTCAGTGGTTTTAAATATGCACAAACGGAGTAAATGGCCATTCACTTCGTAAAGAGTCTGAATGCGCTTTGACGTCTAGATGGAAGACGAGTTCGAAGTTCTCTACTATATTCTACTCATTATTTGTGACATGTTTTGTGAAAATATCACCCTAATTTAAATGATTTTCAGTTAACATTTGATAGATTATTTTCCCGCTTAGATGATTCGCTTAAAGAGCAAACGGATTCGGGTATTAGTACTCAAACCCACCCATCCCATGAGTGGGCCAGTAAATTATCTTTGGGAGCTGAAATGTGCTTTCCTTCTTAACACACTTAAATTTGACACTCACTCCCAGTCTCACTTACAGTGGCACGACAAATGCAATCAATGCTCATGCCAATGAATCCAATTAATCCAATCGGCAGACAAACACCCAAAATACACCTTTCAATCTAGAACACCATGTAGCCGGTGTCACTCCTTTGCCTTATAAGACGATCATCGGCCTCCATTTGATTGAATTCAATCAAATAGAAATCTGACTTTATCGCAGGCGATGACTACGTTTGCGGTCTTGGTGTAGGGCCTTTGTGGATTTACTCAATGCTCTAGTGGTCTTATTGCTTCACCCGTTTTAATATTCTATATAAACATTTCTGTAAATCCATTAAGGCAGTTTAAAAATATAATACATTTTTTCATCTGGTTAATATTTTGTGCTGGCAAATGGCTGACGCACCATGTGGATAACTTCAGACACTATTATAGAGTGACTGTGGGTGGGATTTTTGTTTACATGACCTATCTGTACTTTTGAGTAGTTTGACAATATCGTTTCCTCTGTACCGATTGAACATTAAGCCATCGCTGACTTACTGAAGAACCTGGCTTGATCCAAAGTCTGTAGTGTGACTACCAACACATAATAGGTGGCGTGGCTTTACTAGGCAATTTATAACATCAGTTGCTCAAATCCCATTCGTAATATATAACAATCGATAACGTTGTTTGTGTGTCCATGTTACTTTCATGCATTCTAAAATCCCACTATTGATAAATAGATGCAGGTCTTTTACCACCTGATCAATAGCACTCATCACTGATCACCATCTCCTTGAGATTCATTAAATTAGCCGGGCGTAAAAGAGGTTAATTACCAATACTTCCTACTGGAATTCGGCTATTTTCTGAATCATCTGTGGATTTTGCCTTTAATTCTAATAGGTGAACGGGTGCAGCCAAGATTATCACTGTACCAATATAATGGAACGTTTGTGAAAAAATGTGTTTAATTAAATCTTCCTACGAATCCTGAATTCTTGATCTTATTCAAAACAGGTACAAACTAAATACAATCGTGTACATGTAGATTAAACCGACTGAATAAATGCAAAAAAGGATTTTCTAACTAAACATTTCTGATAAAAATATCAATAAGAGGACGAATCGAAACCACTCAAGGATTGGCAATTTCCACGAAATGGAGCCGAAAAATAGTGAACGCGTCTATTCGAGAAGTGCTCGCAAAACCATAGCCATTGAGAAGCCCTTTAATGTGTAGTAAGTCGCCTACTTAAATGTCATTTAAGTACGTAACTTAGAGTGTGCACGAAAATAGGTGGTTCTGCTGGTGTAAAGTGCCAATGACGCTTATTGGTGCCTTTGTGAAATAAGTGACGGGATATTGAGCAACGCTTTTAATGCTGAAAAACATTATGTCACTCCACAGGTTCTGCTCGAATTTCAAACCTTGTTATTTACAGGCGTAATTCCAAGAGTATTTTATGATGTCTAATGGAGCCAATTGTCATTCATATGTTTAAATGCCTTGCAACAAATTAGGTTTAAATTTACAGAACAAAAACGTAAGATTTGCTTGATTAAGACCTTGTCAAAAGAAAATGCTCAAGAAACATTTTATGCAGATAATACCTTATGGGTTCATGTAAAGATTCAGCCTCACCAAAGATGAACATCGAACCGGACACGGTGCAGCTGAGTTTGGTGAGAACCTGCTTCTTGAAAAAGCAGTCCATGTAGAAGCTTAACGTGCTTTATAATTTGGTGAATTGGAAATAAGTGCAGTTGAAACCATGTAACTGTCCATCGCAGTCGTCTTCGGAACCTTGAAGAAGTTCCTTAACTTGAAAATGGCTGCCTACTCATGGATTACGTAGAAATAATAATCTCAAATGTCGAGTTGACACCTGCCATCTTGACATCGCATTCTCGCCAACTTGTTTCACCTCTTTTGGTGGATAGACCGATGACTGGGGAGTGGCGAAGAATGGATCTTTTATGGAAATGTTAAGCGTCGTAGGCAGTGGTAAGGTCTTAACAGAACAGACCCCTAGCCACAGACAGGAGGGGAACTTCGTAGGAGAATATTCTTCGTCTCCTAATCTAGTGGGGCCGTCGAGGAATAATCCACTTTGAATTGTTGCTATCTAATGCACTAACAATTAGTGCCCAAACCTACCGTCACCAACCACCCGTTGAGGAGGGAAAGGAAAACCGGCTCTTGTTAAGCGAAAAGGAATGATGTTTCATCAAGACAATGCACCGCACACAGCACCCCACACAATGCAGTTGAGAAGCACGTCATACAAGATTGCCGAAGAACTTGACCGGGGGAAATCCCTCCTCATCCACCTTGCTCTTCGCTTACCATATCCTTTTGAGAAAAACCAGCTTTGGAAGAGGTTGAAACTGACATCTGTGTGTTCATTGAATTAATACCGAAAAACAGTATTGAAGGTGTCACTATGTGTGTTAAAAGTTGAAAGCAAATCACAGATAATCTGAGAAAGTACCTGGGTGATTGAATCCTTAACTAAATTTAACACTTGCTCGCTCGTGGTGTTTATTCGTTCAAAATTCAAAGAGAACTTATTGAAGGATCTGATACATTCCTGGTATTAACAGTTAGAAAACAATATGCATGAGATCATGGGAGAACTTCCGACTCTAACAATCTAGTGAAATATGCCAATTTCTGCCTCTCGTTTTAGGTTTCGAACCGGGGTGATGCTACCTTGTATTTCCAGTTTGCAATTATCTAATTAATTTTAAGCTATTTAGCTCGAGAGAACCATGCTGCTCGAACTCAAGCGAGTCTACAGTTTCACAGAGGAGATCTTCTCCAAAGCCAACTTCCAGCTCTGGCATAGTAGTTTCATTTCTACCTCTCATATCTGCTTTCGAACTGTAGTCTCGTTATTTTATATTGTTAGACTATCAACAACCGTTTAACACAGCGGTTTTCTACGAGATTGCACCTAATATGGTGTAAGATCCAAGACATTCGACTGCGCAGGCTAATCCACATCAATGAATTCTAAATTCAATGCATTTCGTACCTAGATTTTCTCATGAAAGTGAAAGAGGTCGAATCATAAAATCTTGGAAAAGATCAAAACCAATATTTGTGATGTCTCCCAGGGTGATCTGAAAGCCTTGTCAAACCGTCTAGTAAATCGCAACCCCGCGCACCTAATTGTGTGCGCGCATTTCCCCGATTTACCAACTCCCTAAAGCCATATGTAGTCTTAGTGCAGTGAATGTAAATTCTATTGGTCCTTACTAGTAGCTAGGATATCATTGGTCAGTGGTGTTTCGAATCCCTAGGTGGTTCCGATGTACGTCACCTATTACACTTCTGCCTCATCTTCAGAAGACACAATGAGCACTACAAAATAGACTGCAACACTATGACAACAACTACGCTTGTGTTTTGTGCTAGATGATCCGTATGTGAAGATGACAATTTACAACTCACATTAAAGAGCGGTTCCCTTCTTACGGCTCTCAAGTAGCTAGAAATCAGCGCACTGTTTCAACTAGCTTTTCCGCTTTAATGGCTTATCACCGAGCCTGGTCTTGATTTACTGCTTAATAGGCCTCAAAACCATCCTGATAGCCAACTTTGTCACATGACAGCTCTGAGATTTAACTCGCGTTCCCACTCCACCATACCACACTCCCGATTCGCAGTTTGTAGCTTACAAAATTGCGTGATAACCTACAACCCCACCACCCATCCGACGTAAATCGTGATGTGCAAACGTATAGTTACTCTCTTCTCCACTTAGCAATGTCTGCCACAGCTCCACTTCTGGCGACGTTGTCCACTACTTTTTCTTCCACCTCCAGCACCATCACCACCAGCATGACTTGAGAGCAGTTTTAGTGAGAGAGGCAAAGAATGCTTGTACAGTGCCGTTTGCGGCAACGGGTTTACGAGCTGTCGGGCAACTTCGGAGAATTTGATAGGGACTACATTTTATTACGAAGTTACAATTCTATGTATGTATTATATTATTATAGTTGAAATCGATTCAAACGTTAAGGTTACACTGGAGTAGTACTTGAGCTTTCTAAAGGATCACAGTTATATTTACCCAGCTTTGCTTGAAATCGTACTTGCAAAAATGTCTGTAGCGCTGACTCTTCACCGTCTTTCACTTTTCCACCCTCTTATGCTAGGACCACCTCAAATGGCGGAAGCGATCGCGGATACTTGAAGTGGCGTGGGATATGATGAGTGGAGAGCATGAGGGAAATTTAAGATTGAGAAAGAGAGAGAATAAGACGAATGGCATCAACGAAAGTGGCTATGTAGTGTAGTTGCCAGTTACGTGAAAATTAAACAAAACGTTTTCAGAAGACCATTCCGAAGTGATAGAATGATATAAAAATTACACGACTATTAGAGAAGAATTCAAAAATAGGTGATCATTCTGTGTGCGCTACATTATTATTTTTACATTTACAATATGTAATTTGACGTTGGGGTTGGAAGAGAACTAAATTGATGAGGAATATCTCTTATGGAGCCAGCCAGAGTGGACACATTTATAGAGGAAAAGGAATGGTAGAGGGAAAGTGTGTCGGTGGGGAGGGAAGGGGTGCGGGATGGGGGTATGAGATCGGGTATTTAAGAAGGCGGGAGGCTGTCCAGAGGCACAAGTAAGTTAGCACTGTCCGGAAAGAGCTCGGCCACTCTGACACTCATCGCGCGGTAAGTGACATTGATGATGGCCTTGGCAACACCAGCCGAATAGCAGATTTCTTTCTTCTTTTTCACCCCACATCCCAAAGTGCTTATTTGAGAGGTTGTGTGAATACTAGTATTCATGAGTTATTTTATTTGTTCGAACTTAATTAATGATAAACCAAAGTGACCTATTAGATTTTTGGACCAAAAACACTCAGTTCAAGAGGAGTTCCTGGTTAGCAGAGCTCTAATACTCCAAGGTAGGGAGAGATCTTAAAAATGGCAGGCCTCTTTGACTTCCTAAGAGGCCGATTTGTTGGTGCTGGTATGGCAGCAGGCGCTAGTGTGACAGAAACTGCCTCCTCCGAATGCTTAGCGGCGTTTCAAGATGCACTGTCTCAGAGTAATGAGTGCCGTCCTCAGCAAACCAGCAGCACAGGTCTGGCGAAAGTCTAAGTTTTGTCTTACATAAACCATCTGAGCCTAACTAAATGGAATTGCTAGAGAGGCTCGCAACATAACGGCTCCTGTAATCACTTGTGTGTGTCGAGGACTTATGGATTCGGTATATTTGCAATAATCCCAACATTACGTCATATTTCGTGGCAGATCATGGGCCGTCCGTTGATCTAACAGACTTGAATGATTCAATCAATCATTTGCGGCCAAAAGCAGCAAAAGTGCCGTGCAGTGCTCATCGGTGTTCAATTATTAAATCTTCGCCACACGTCAAAAATTGTCTTTGGAAATTTGCTTTATGTTGAAATGGTGCATAGTATGACTTGTAAATAAATAAAATGTGCTTGCGCAACCATTGTACAATAAAGGCCTAAACTAAGTACACTTTAGAAAATCTACTACTTTAACCTGCAAATAAAGGTAAATCTAATTCTTGGCTCTAAAGAATTTTTCAAAGTATCTTAAAGACAGATGTCAGAACAAGGAAAACGCTTTATGAAGTACACTGGCAGAATTTGGCAAAGTTTTACACATATAATTATAAATAAACTCTGACTGTGTATTTACTTTCGACAAAAAAACTAAAAGCAGATTGAAAAAGTCCAATCACATTATATTTCAACTACACCGAAAGGACTCCTACATACACAAATCATAAAAACCACCGGAGGATATTCTTTGAATAGTCTCAGGATTCTTCATCATTTCTTCTTAATGAACTGTAGTTTAAGTAAGTGCGTAAACATACAGATTAAAAAGTTAAATGCATTAATAAAAGTCAAAGAAAAGAATTGAAGAAAATAAAATATGGCTTCATAATTGAAGTAGTTTTTAATAAATATTTAAAAAAACTAGCTACAACGTAAGCAGAGCATATTGCAGCCTACTCTGCCCTTCCCAAGCCTTTCTTTATCTCTCATCTCCAGCGTTTTACGTTTAAAATGCCAAATCATAATCTCGGTGCATTCGTCTCATAAGCTCGGTTTTGTTTTCCTGAATTGTTGGCTCCGGTCTCGTAGAACGCAGTGTTTTACAGAGGATTGTTTCGATAATTCGCTAGTTCATTTCAAAATATTCTTCACCTATAAACAGTTTACTGCTAGCTAGTGAGGCTGAACAAAATTCACTGACTTGTAAATTGAACATCATTGTAACTGGCCCGTTTTTCTCTGTCTTTAAAGAATGGGAAGGAGGACGAGGAGAAGGGGGTCACTTTTCAGACAAATTTGTCTCGCTACAGAGCCCGACATTTATTGTTTAAAAAAGGAGACTAGAACGACTTAGATTTCTAAACACGTGTTTTTCTTCAGTGCTTGCGCAATTCACAGAGCTTGTGCACATAGCGATCTGTACCTTCATATTTCAATTTGCAACTCTATAATCATACCGAAAATGGATTCCGGTAGGCTCTCCCATTCGGTTAGACACACGATGATCTTAACAAGACCTGAAGGGTAGATTTGCAGCTGTAAACGTAGTGGGACTTGGGGATTTGTGGAACGAGTCATGGAACCAGTGTTTAATGCTACTGTTTGTTCAACTCTGTCTATTGCAGCCGGATGGGCGAGTTCTTCTGAAATGGTCGCGGCCCTGGCGTCACGACTTCAAGATCACCCGCTTCATCATTCTCTTCCGCAGAGAGAAGTGGCTGCGCAGTGGCGGACGGCCTACTACAAATTCCAGCACCTCACCGCTCCTGGCAACCTTGAGGTAAGCCTCGTTGGCTTATTCCTCTGCCATTCTTTCGCGGCTGCTCGCATTTTCCAATCTATTTAGCTTAAATTGATTGTGATTGATTGATTGTGATTTTGAGTGGAAAATTGGATGGAACCGCCTCTCGAGGCGCAGCTTTTCCTTAAGTTGGCGGGAGAAGCAGATGGCAACGAGGAAGACCATGACGATGAGCATCGCGCCGGCCAGCACTACCAAAATGAGGAACATGAGGGCGTTCGACGAGTCGATGTTCATATCCAGCAGACCCAGCCTACTGTCGTGCCCTCCGCCATTGTTCGAGCTGCTACAGCCGCCCATGCGGTCTAGAAGAAGTGGCAAGTGAAGCGGTAACATTATGTGATAAAGAGGCAATAGCGTACGATTTCAGGGTGTGAGGGTATTAAATGTGAAAAGGGATCACTTATAATTAGTTTAGGCTTAGCAACTTACATGGAGTTTGGAAAAAATTACAATACCATAGCTCTGTGAGAAGTAAAACACTACGACGCTTATGAGTGGTAGCGAAAGTCTTCATTGAGTGTAAGCTTCATAGTGGGGGTCGAAACATGCAATTCATGTGACAAAGCTCGAAATACGACACTGCCAGGGCCCCCAAACACGTATTTCTGCATATTTTTGGAGAAATCTGCTGCTGTGCGAGCGCAATCAAATCGTCATCTGTTGTGCTGCTGGCTTCTTCTGAGCAAAGCCGTCTCGCGGTCTCCATTGACTCTTGGTCTTTAGTTCATAACGCCGAGTTTTCAATGTTCAGTGGCACTGTTCATTGATCAGCGATGGCAAACCCTTTATTTTGGCGGTATCCACCCTTATGAATTCAGAAAAGGGGCCTACACTTCTAAAGGAAGTGTAGTATGCGTGAACACCTTAACACATCGGAAACATTTATTCCAAACACCCTGTATCTATTCCTGGAAAAAGGCAAATAGACTACGGAGAAAAGGATGCTGTTTTGGTTTGATCTGGAAGGAAGGTACGCTACCAAGGATACAATGCCTAAATCGCTTAGCTGAATGAGTTGGGAGTTTCCCTTCCCATTATTTCCCAAATAGAAGCCTCCTGAAGCTCCCCTTAGGGCTCTTGGGCACATTGGTGAGGAGGCGTGAGCTCTGCATTCTAAAACTTAATTGCCTCTAATGGCCAGTTAAGGAGGGACTTAAAGCCAGACGACCTAACTGCTCCCCCGAAACTGTGACAGGACTTATCTCCTCCCGTCAATTACCACCTTCACGTGTTCAAACACGTGTGTGACTGCCTCTGATTCCCCCCTTCACACCCCAGTAATGACCGACAGCCCGTCGTCTACAGACCACCCTCCACTCACTTGTTTCGTTTGAAATGCTACCTGGGAGGAGAGGAGGATTGAAGAGGGTGGGAGGGGAGTGGAATGATGTGTCACTGAAACCATCGCCTGACTCTCCCACACCAGCAACAGGGCATGACAGGCCGTCATCTCAAAGTGAGAAGGGGAGGCGTGACTCACCGGGACCATGGGCACAAACACCTCCTGGCTGAAGGCGGTTATGCGTCGCCCGTTGAGGCCGCCGGTGAAGAGGCTGCGCGCCGGGTCCGCGTTGCCTGGTATGCTCTCCCCGTACACCACGAATTGGTAGCCTGCGTTGCGGTCCAGTCCACTCACCACGTACTCCTACACAGACAAGCAAAAAGAGATATTATGGTCACCTAGAAATGAACAAGTGTGTCTTAGCTTCTTGAATACCCTACGTAGTTAATACCTCTTCGACATGCGGGGTCTTTGGAATGTATTTCATAAGTTAACATTTGGTTTTTATTGTGTATTAAAGGTGCTCACTCATACTGCACTTCCTTTGAGAGTTTCAAGACCTCGTCACCCACGTAGGTGATAACAACGAGGAAATTTCGGAAGAAATCAACTTGTCTTATGATATATTAAGGAAATTATGGTCGTTGCCTACCTAATTCTCCCACTCAACATCCATGAAAACAGTCTGGAAGCATGGACTGCGGACTTCAGCAATGCAACAGTGGACTTCCTCTAAAATCTGCAAAGACAGTTTTGAGAGACCCTAGAATCTGAATTCGGACTGTCGTGTGAATTTGGTGTTTCGAACTCTATCATGAAGCTTATACTAAATGAGGACTTCCGGTTCCACTCATGCAGTCGTCACAGTGGTGCACTGCTCAAAGAACGATTGTTACCAAATTTTTCTGACCACCACCTCTTCCGAACTGTGATGTTGCATGGGACGACAGAATTAACGCACCATTTGGGGTGGCCCTTCTCCCAGAGAAGGTGTAAAATCAGGTTGCCTAAGATTCGAGGCTGTAATAACAGGTATTTTGCGTAAAACTACTCTTTAATAGTATCATTTCCTCGTCCATTAAATTTCTTTCAAATGTAATACGTTTTGTGACGCCAGCACCTTTTTTTCCCGAGAAGGGAGGGAGGAAGAGGCAGGGGCAATAGGCAGCCGAGTCGGCGTCATGGTCGTGGTGGTAGTCTTGGCTGTATGCCCCTGCCGCCTGATTCGATGTCGAACTCTTCGCCCCATCTTCTGTGCTCCGCATGAGTCACATCAGGGGCCGTCGATAAAGCTTGGATGCCACTGTTCCCTCTGTCACACACACGCCAAAACGCAGGTATCGTATTTCGAGTTTGATCGATTTCCCTCAGCACTTAACTGCCTCTTTGTTCGCGGCTGTCTGGTGATTGGGTGACATTTAACGTACTCATCCTCTAATGCTGAAATTTGTTGACAGCCTCTCGGTAAAACTCAGGTGCGAAACGGAATCGTTACACCAGATAGGGGCATGGCACTAATGAGGCTTCCTGATTAACAATGCAGGGATTTCCCTGATTACCTGATTCGCATTCTAGAATCCCCCCTCCCCCACCACTAAGCGAAAATTATTGGATGTTTCTAGTGAGTCTTCAGGATCATTCAAGTTCAAATTTCAAAAGTCCACTCAGGAAACTATGACCACTTTTTTTAAGTGGAATCAAACAAGAGAAACAAAAATTTGCCATACTGAAGTCTTAAGGAAGGGAAAACAACTTCACGGTGGGATCCTATTTTATCGTGACGGCAATGCACCAGCGCATTCTTCGAGGGCCGCGCAAGACGTCCTTCGGGAATACCGATTGGAAGTGCTTCCAACCCACCTTACAGTTTGGGTTTGGCTTAATCTTACTTCTAATTTTCCCCATATAAAAGAGAAGCAAACCTATCCGAAAACGCACTTCAAAAGAGGGCTTTTGAACAAGAAACATGGACTTAAGGAGTGAAGAGATCTAAATTGAAACTACATTAGCGATTGAGCTAATGCACGCGTTTGTACTTTGTAAAAAATAACCTCGTAAAAATTCCGCGAACATTCGCATCCATCTTCTTATACTTTGGATAAAAGGTGTGGCGTGCTACCGTAAAAGACCTCCTCCGATACTATTTCTGAGACGAAGTGTGTTGAGTTTAATCATGAAGGAAGCTACAGCCCTTTGCACTCCTTTCTGACGGCAAGTTTTCCGCTGCATCAAATACTGAATCACAACCTCAATGCAACAGCTAATTCATGAATTAATCATTTCCTTAGGTCACTCCAGAGTCCAAAGATTCGAAGCTCCAGCCCGTTTGGTGAAATCGGCGACAGTGTCAGTCCACTGCCAACCAGTAGGAGGCAGTAACAAACTGGGAAATGTTTTCACGAGCTTCAAAATTGTTTCGTACTGTCACGTTATTGCCTCGATCGCGGCCTTTTTGGGCGAATATCGTCTTTAAGTCTTCATAGTTGGCATTACTCATTGAAACGAAGAGCTAGCTTTTGGAGGTGAAACCCGATGATTTACTCATATTCAATAACTTTACCACTTACTTTTTAGCCCGAAGATCACGCTCAAAACAGAACTCTGACGGACCTACTCACGCCCAAGCAAAGTGTTTAGTCGGGCGGAAAAATGAATGAGATGCGAGGGAAAAAACGTGAGGAAAATACAATCAGTTTAAGCTAAATAGACTGGAAAATGCGAGCAGCCGCGAAAGAATGGCAGAGGAATGAGCCAACGAGGCTTACCTCGAGGTTGCCAGGAGCGGTGATGTGCTGGAATCCGTGGTAGGCCGTCTCGCCACCGGGCAGCCGCCTCTCTCTGAGGAAGAGGATGATGAAGCCCGTGATCTGGAAGTCGTTGTGACGCCAGGGCCGCGACCATTTCAGATGAACTCGCCCATCCGGCTGCAATAGACAGAGTTGAACAAACAGTAGCATTAAGCACTGGTTCCATGACTCGTTCCACTAATCTCCAAGTCCCACTACTTTTACAGCTGCAAATCTACCCTTTAGATCTTGTTAAGAACATCGTGTGTCTAACCGAATGGGAGAGCCTACCGGAATCCATTTTCGGTATGATTATATATATATAGTCTAGAAGTTGAGATTACAAGCCCGAAACCAGAAGCTCCTTACCTTGGGCAATATTTATCGAAGATATCCCAGGCTCTATCGTCTAGAGGGTCTTCAGTCTGAGACCTGGAGTATCGGTTACCGGCAAAGGGCGGGGATGAGGTGGAGGGGGGATTTGGGAAACAGTGATTGGGGGAATTGTAGGCGAGGGGTTCGTATTTCATGCCACCGTACACCTGTCAGTTTGAGTAGTCACCTGCCAGATCCATCTGCTTCCGACGACCACGCCACAACGCACGAGGAACCGCGAGAGTGGCCGAGCGACGTTTAGTGGTAACTGGTGCGAACACAGGATGATTGTGATTGGCTGAGGTGAATGAAAACCAATGAATGTCTTGCAAACTCCGTCTTGCTCTGATTGGCGCAAAACAAAACTGGCTTCTCATTAGGAGAAAGTTTAGTGAGAATTGCTAATATTTAATGAAGCGTGGTTAAAGTTTCTGTATATTAGTAGTGTATAATGGACTAAACATCCAAGTTGCACCTCCCTACTTAATAAACACTCTGGGATCTAATAGTAGCTACCTTGACTATAAGATTCCTCAGTGAGTTACAATAGAGTAACGCGAGTATTAACCTACCCTCGAGTGAATGTCTCTGGCCAGCCCATCAACTGCTGGGTTTCATACTTTCATAAGATATTTTGTGCTCCCAGTAACTCCTGGGTGCTTTCATGTTAGAGAGGTTTTAATCAAGCAAATACTAATTTTATCGTTCTGTAAAGCAAAGGATTTTTTCCGAATAACTGCGATTTAAAAAATCTGCTCAGATCCATATAAATTTTTAATATTTATTGGATAACGTTTAGTTAAGTTGACCTGCTAGATTGAGACCCTATCGAAGGCCTCGGTTAACAACGTATTTGTAGGATGTTTCGATGTCCACCAGCAGTTGCAATGTTCTGGGGCAAATACCCCGGCACACAAGAAAAAAGGGAGTATTATGTCGAGTGACCCCGGGGCAAGCAAGAAACTGCCTATCGGCCACGTTCCATTAAGGCCAGGGTACACTGGTTTGACTTTATTCCTGCAAATATTGATGGGCATCTGCTGAGGCAGATTTTATTAACTCCACGATTTTCATCTAGAAACTCAAAGGGCCCTTGTCCCATACTAAGAGAGCTACTATTTAGCACACAATCTATTAGTCATTAGCTACGTGTGATGAGTGAGAAAAGCACTCAAGCGGTTTTATTGGGGGGGGGGGGGGGAGGGGTTGATTAACTTTGTAGACAGGGCAGCGAGTCTGGAGACTGTTTGACATCTAGCAGGTGGCGTCTCGGTGGGCTTCGTTAGGCCACCACAGTTCTACCCGAGTGGTATTGACCTTGAGCCTATAAGATATTGATTAAAGACGGTAATGTGACAGGAGCTTAGTCATGATGTGAAGTGTAAATTCTTTGTTGTTAACCGAATTCCAGTCTCTTTTTAAGACACTTTATTCAACTTCGAGAAGTCGTTTTGCGTTGCCCATGATGAAGGTAAATTCACGCGGTTTTTCGAAATAACTTTAATGGTTCAAATTCAATTATTAGGAAAGACAACTAACCTTCAGGGCTGCAATATATTCTTAGTCGAATTAAATCAATTAATTTCCAATTGGAATATACCAACAAAAGTGATTGAAAAGATTTCAGAGATATGGTGGACTACCTACACCATGATGGCAATTTGTGACCTACCTCAATTTACTACCTCAAATAACTTGAGTTTAAAAGAGAGTACTATTTAACTGGATTCGGTGAACCCCACTAGTTCTTTTCGGAACTGCTTTGCAAAATGCAAAACCTAAAACTCCAACAGCCTTTACATTTCCATCTTGTCGAATAATACCAGCTCTCAGTAAGAAAGATCCATTATGAGTAGAATAAAGAGAATCTCTCAAAATGGATTAGGTGTGACTTGAGTAGTGTACCCAAGCGGCTTTATATGGTTAAGGAACAAAGGGATGTGTCTCAAACCTGGATTGGCGAAAGTAACTAGGTTCGGACAGGCCTTGTGCTAGCTTGAGAAGATGATACTGATTAAAATGCCGAGACGGCATAGCCCGCAAAAGTGACTTTAAATTCCCTAATTTTTAGCAAAATAGCTAATTTCGAATTTGTTATTAAAAGTACTGAGGGGGGTATGAGCACACAGTTCTATCGAGAATACCCACTAAGTACCTTGGTGATTGGACCTTGTCTCAACAAATACGTCGACACGAATGCTGGATGCACAGGGATGGACAGAATAGTGAAAACCCCTAACTTTTTGACATCTTCATCTTCTTACATGTTATAAACAATCAAAACTTGACATTTATCTTGCCATTTGATAAGTTTATTTAAAATAACTGTTCTTACAGATATGTACGAAATGGCTATATCCTATTAAAAATGGCAGACCTTTGGGACTCTCAAAGAGCCCAAATTGTTGGTGCTCGTATGGGCCGATGCTAATGCAAGAAACTGCCCTCCAAATGCTTGACGTTTCAAGAGGCACTGTCTGCTGTTTTTGAAAGAGAAAGAAAAACGTCGTCCGCAACAAAACACAGGTTCGGCCGAGAGTCGGGGCTGTCTGAGAGAGACCGTCGGACTTTAAATCCAATTGTTAGAGGGGATTGCAAGACCACGGCTGCTAAAATCGCTGCAGAGCTCCTCAATTAACAACTAGGAAACCAGTTTCTACATCGAGAGCTCCATAGCGGAGCTGGATTCCACCATGGAAGAGCAGCTGCAATCAGAAAACCTCTGCTCTCAAAGACGACATGTTTCAACGCTTTTAGAGTGGCTGAGTAGAAACCTCCAGCAGAACTGGCCCTTCTACCAGAGAAAAAATGTCATTTTCTATGACGAATCATCGTCATTCCCGACTTCCGGCCGGGTGATCTAGGCTTTGAAACAGCCGAAAGAAGCATTTGATCCAGACTACTGGCAGGGGCTCTGTCAAGAGGATCTGCATTGCTACCTATTGGAAATATGCCTACTGGCCAATGAGTGAAGAATTAACAGCTGAGAATATTTAGGAATTTCAGAGAACCAATTTCATAATATGGATGTTCGTGACTGTTTCCTGTGGAAAACGCCAATAAATGCAGATGGAATTGTTACAAATGGCAGAACGAGGAGCATTCTAATGGAGTTAAGCATCTCATCTGGCCTCCAAAACCCCGAAACTTCAACTTCATTAATAAGAAACTCGAGGCTTAAATAGGTATATGTATATAAGGACAAGGAGATTTTTGCGGAGATTTACAATATGCGCTCCCACTTCCAAAAATGAGGTATTACTGCATGGACCTATGGGAAATTTCACCGAAATTTAGCCACTGTCGTGACGGATATAAGGAATTTGGGGACACAAGCACCACCAAATTGTGGTGACCACCACTACAGGAGGACAAAGCAGACTAGAAATCTGGGCCGACATTCTCACAGGCAATTACTTTTGTTAAATTTCCGATGAAAAATGGGTCAAAGCTCCTTCCTTAGGGAATTTCAAGGACTCCCAGCAAGCAAAAACTAGAGTCGATATGGGCTCTGATGAGCGGGGACAGGGAGGTGCCATCATTAGCGTGAGCCGTGAGCCGTGAGTCCAGTTGACTGCTATGAGGGAAACGCCGCGGGGGTGGGGCGAAAGACGCTACTATGTGGTCCTTGCGGCGTCCGAGGAACAGGCCAAAGGCTTTAGGTTCCAGGACGACTCTCGAGCAGCCTACGATGGAACTCGGGTGAGCTGGAGTGCCTTTCGGACGAACAGAGATGCCTGTCGCAAAGCTGAAGCTTTTTCTATGAGTATTTGTCTTTCAAAACCTCTTCTAAACTCTCAAGG
>JAUOZQ010000586.1:0-30226 GCA_030710315.1 Anomotaenia brevis
AAACACATTAAGATATGTTTGTGTTTCATATATGCTTGGGAAATATAACTTTCATTGTTTTGGGTAATACTTGATTGAAATTTATTTAAACTGCTGTATATATATACAAATAGTTTAAGCCCTTTAGGAAGTAGAATTTGATTTCAATTGTCCATTGAAGGGAGCGTGTTTTTGGAATTATCAACAAATGCCGTTAAGGCATTCATGCACGTTTCTCTTCTTTTTGTGCTAATAATGGAAAAGGACCATTAATTCGCTCCCCGCAGATTGTTAACATTTAGTCAGCGTCATAAGTTACCCTATAGCCGGTTCTTTTCAATTTTAAGATTGTCATTCTGGCTGCTGAGTAAACCATTCGGCGTGGACCTCAAAGAGACAACAAGCGTGAACTTGAGGTGCAAACCAACCAAATTCCATAGATGCGATAAGCAAGTAACCACCTGCTCTACCCACACCCGTTTACTTTTCGGAAGTAAAGCAGTAGCAGCACCTCATTCCGCCTTCATTATGGCATTTAAATTGGCTCCTTTGAAATTTGCTATTCTCACTTTCATTTCCTACTTATTAATTTGAGTCCATTTGAGTGCATTATTTGATGCACTTTAAATTTCACTCTTATTAACAAAACTACTCAGTGGGTGAATACAATTCAAAAACCGATATTTCGTGATTGGATTTAGTGGGTAAATCCAAATAAACTTAGGGAAGTACATTGGTGTGGTATCATCAGTTCGCATAAAACCGTTTTTCTTGCTAAATCTAACGACTTTTTATCATTTTATTCCCATGAGCTCTTTATGATAATTCATATTGAAAATCAAATAATTTGTGATTAGTGCTAGTGCTGATCAACGCATCGTCAGTTTTCGAATTCCAATCGCTTTGCTCATTGGCAAAAGCGACTTCGGAGCTGGGGCGGCAATGGCAACGCTTTCTGCCCTTTTGCATACTTCTCTGCCATCTGCCTACGCCAGCAGGAAGACGAAGCAATCAATTGGCCAATGAAAGGCTAGTGCCGTTTGATTGGCTGGAGGAAATTATAAAATCCCAAACGTAGTACACATATCTCATTTTCCAACTCCATTCATTCACACCTAGTTACTTTGAAGATGCGTTCGCAAGAACATGAACAATGGAAAGATTATTTTACGCCAGGAGCGAAAGAAGACGTGGCCACGGTTGAGGAGCAGCTGCAGCAATTTTCGGAGTTTCTACGACACTTCATCTCGAGCCTTCCTATGTTCAAAGAAACACAGGAGCTAGCCAATAGGCTCAACATACCCAATTTCATGACGCTAGTCATGAAATTGCTGTTGATAAGTTGCCACCAGCTAAGAGTTGATACAATGCTGCAGGACCATCCGCCTCCTCCTCAAGGATTTGACGAAATTTCAATCCTACGGTGTCCGCGTGCATATCCTCCACTCCCGTTTCACTGTTTACATTGGATGCAAGAGCGGTACATTGCATGCATCTCATTAAAAACGCTATTTAAATCTTTGGGTAAGAGCCCTAGTTGATTAAAATTTATCGAGACCATTGGGGATGTCCTGTTTTAATACAGTGGTAATCGCTCGAATGCAATTCTGCATGTTCAAATTTAACGATAAGAGCTCGTTTCACGCAGTTTACGTTAAAATGTAGCATAACATTAGGAAGTGTTTGATTTAGAGCATTTGTGACTGTCAAAGTTTCTGAATGAATGAGGAGCAAGAATTGTAGAACATCTATTGACTTTACTCCAGTTAGCTTAAACTGACCTCAGTTAAGCTGGATCACAAACGTAATAGGCCCTTTTATTTAAAGCAAAACTGGACCGTTACTTTAGGCCATCTCGATGCTGTTTGTTAAAATGGGGAAAATTTTCATCCTAATCTCCTCCCCTATGGAGACAGTAATTCAGCCAAAAGCTTCATTTCAAGTGCACAAGGCTTGTCGTTAATAGGAAATTTTTATAATCCTTACTAACGACCCGGAGCAGTCACATTGACAGGATGTAATGTTTATTTTAAAACATTTTAACTTCTCTTTATTTAACGGAAGCCGAAATAAGAGAAATGAATCCATGTTGCTTCTAAAAGCACTTTTTTGTTGACTAAACTTCTCCGTCCACTAAACGCTTCACTTTCACAAAATCCAACAAACTGTTTGTTTGATGAGAATGTAAGCATTAGCTTACATTTCTAATAAGCATTCGAGGTAAAGGGAGGGCAAAGACCATTACAAATAGCCGCGATTCTGAGAAACAGTCCGATGTATTATGCTTAAATCAGCAAAAAAGAAGTATTGGAGTTGATGCGCGTAAACAGGGTAACGAGGAGTCGAAGTAGAATTGAACAGATTTGCAGGACTAGAGTAAAAGAAAATATACACGGAATTTATAAATAATTAAGCTTTTTAAAAATACCTCACTTATACGTGGCTTCCTTCTGAAATTAATTGTCCTCAAGGTCAAAGTGAGGTTTTCAATTGCTAAAAGAATTATTTCCGAACTAAATGCCGTTCATGCGCGTCGCCATTATTGACGCCTAGAGCAGCAAAGAGTACCTGAATTTTCACAAACCATAGCATTTTCGAATCCACATTGTTTTATTTACAGTACCGATTATAACTTAAGTTATCACAAGGCAAATGACCTTAAAATAGCAACTACAGGAAGCTAACATTTAGTCAGTGTCATGAATTAATCTCTTGTGGAAATTTTTTTTCAATTTAAAGATCGTCACTCTGGCTGCTGGGAAAAACACTCGTCGTGGAAATCGAAGGGACAACAATCAACCGAATGCCATATATTCGATAAACAAGTAACCGTCTGCTCTACCCACACATGCCTACTTTGCGGAAGTAAAGAGGTAGCAGCACCTCATTCTGCCTTCATTAAGGCATTTAAATTGGCTCCTTTGAAATTTGCAATTCTCACTTCCATTTCCTACTCATTATTTTTTTGTCCATTTGAGTGTATTAATTGATGCACTTTACATTTCACTCTTGTTAGCAAAACTACTCATTGGATGAGTAAAGTTCAGAAACCGAGATTTCGTGGATTCATAGCAATAGCATTAGCCAGTTTGCTGTTCAGATTTTTGGGTAAATCCAAGTGTGGTATCATCAGTTCGCATAAAACAGTTTTTTTCTTGCTAAATCTAACGATTTTTTAACATATTATGCCCATGAGCTATTTGACGATTGTGTTGCAGGGGATGGCGAAATCACTGTGTTAAATAAATCCATCAAATGGCTCTTCAGCTCTTTCGTTTTGGAACTAGCCAGTTTCTGGATTCTTCTGTCAGTTTTATTTATTTTTGCAATTGACGTTAGGTCATAGGTCATTCCCATGCGAAACTTTTTCCCACTTTCAATAAATAAGTGCAATGAGTCACTGACTTGTTTAATTTCATCTATCTATCCTGTTCAAATCATATCGGATGCATAACTTACTCATATAAGTTAGGTGTTTGAGCCGGCACGTTGGCGAGAACTATGCAGCTCAATCCGAGGTGAGCAAGTTGATATGCAACTGCACTCCCACAAGGCCTGGTGCCATTCAGAAGCCATTTTAATTTGCCGCTTAATTGAAATGAGGTAAATGTATCAAACTTGTACAATTGGGTTGTTTTCTGTTTCTAAAAAATAAGATGAACACATCCTTCTTTATGCATGGCGGGTTTTTCCAATCGATTAATTGACTAGCATTAGGTGGTAATATATTTGGTGGCAGAGAGAACTCAAACTGTGCAGGCATCGCGGTGCCTTATATGGAACGGGGAAAGATGCACGTGCTTCGGTTGCCCACTGTGCCACAAAAGGCTGAAGACCAAGAAGGCAATAGTAAACCACTGCTACGTGAAGCACGGATATAGCTTGGCCAAGGGAAAGTATATGGCAGAGAATCAGTACTGTAGCGTATCAAAGTCTACCTTTGGTTTGGCAGAAGGCCCCAGTATTGAGCCTCGGTGAAGCTTACAATTTGGTGCATCCCTGGTATCTCAAACGTATCAACCCTAAATAGGCCTCGCCAGGCCTCATCTCGCTGGGTCTTTACTTGGCAGGGAAAAGTTACTTCACCAACAAACTATCATTTCCTGAATTCCATGCATAGTGAAGTGGTTTTCTTGGTCTTTTCTTTAACACTTTTACGGTTACTCTACCACTTCAGTTCCCGATTTCGAAGTCAATTTATTTTAGCTGAAGCGTTGGCCAATAAAAGGCCAAACGTACTACATAACCTCATTTTCGTACGCGATTCATTCACATCTAGTTAGTGTGAAGACGCCTTCGCAAGAAAATGGACAATCAAAAGATTGTACGCCAGGAGCGGAGGAAGAAGACGTGGCCGCGGTTGAGGAGCAGCTGCAGCAATTGTCGGTGTTCCTACAACAACTCATCTTTAGCCATGCAATGTTCGAGGAAACACAGGAGCTGGCCAATAGGCTCAACATACCCGAAATAAGGACGCTAGTCATGGAATTGTGGTTGATAAATTACCACCAGTTAAGGGTTGATAGAATGTTGCAGCATCAGCGAGATGTGTCTCCGACTCCTCCGCCATCTCCTTCTCCTTCGCCACCCTCTTCCGACAGCGAAGATCTATAGTGGAGCCTTCCATCTGATTCTTAAAATACAACACAATCCGGTTTATTATGACTGTTTGTTCGATCCTATCGGTTTCGCCATGTTGATTTCTGTCTTAGTAAGGGTCAGTTATAATTCTAATCTTCGGGGAATCTCGGTTTTAGGCCAACGACGACAAAAAATGGACAAAAGAATAGCTAAAGTTCTTAATCGTATCAAAACTGAAAGTTTACCCACATTTGAGTGAACAAGAGATTCAGTGAATATCGGAATTTGAGGATGGAAATCAAACAGCCTGCTAGGATAACTAATCTGGATGGAACAAGTTTTAAAGCTGTAACTACATTTTAGAGGCTATGAAAAGTGACACTTTGACACCTCTAGTGGTGAAAGCTAAATCAGTTTACCCTAGACTATCTAATGTTAAGATGATATTGTCCATGTTATTCGATATTTGTGCCCCAGATAATTTTGCCCTCAATTATTTCTTGCGTTCTCAATGATTCTGCTATGAGTACATATTTTGATTTCTACATTTCGTAATCGCGTTCATGATTTTTGTAATTGAGGACTCAAATGCTTGCCTAGAACGCTTTGTTATCGCTAGACCGATGGGCTTATTGATTTCGACTGACCGCCCCACCAACGCTGCTAACCGGGCTTTCCTGCAACCCACCCACCCATCCACCCATCCACTCCTTCGCAAATTACAAACATTGCTTCTTCGAGACATTGCAAGGAAGAGGAGTTAGCGACAAAGAGATTACTCAGTAGGGTTGATGCATACCTCACCACTTCAGCAATATTTGACCCAATCACAAACAGTCAAAGTAGGCTCCGATCACATGACCGCGATAAGTCATTGGGTGGGTGGATGGGTGGGTCATTGGCTAGTTGGGGGGAAGGGTCATTTATCGATCTTACCCAAATCGAGACTTCTCCTACTTCAGTAATACCATTGAGTCAATTCTGCCTGATTGCGATCCAACCTTGACGTACTCGTTTTCCGCATTTTTATCGCTATTGGGCTTTCCATCTATTTCATTAGGCGTTAATATGATCACGTCCGAATAATATGATCTTCGACAATTATCTTGTTAACAGCCGAAGGCAAAGGAAAAAGCCAAATAATATTTAAAGGCCAAAGTCGCATCGCAAATTAAAGCATTTTTCTCGAAGTTGTACCCTTGTTTGTGACAAAACCTCTTTCATGGAAAGAGCAATGTTGATATTTTATTGCTATGAAGATGAAACCACTAGTTGTTATAGACTGTAATCTTCTTTGAATCTCAAGCTCCACACACGTCTTCCAAAGCGTTTATGATTTACGTCCTTTGGCATCCAGTTTTCACCCCGATGTATCTGTTTTTCGAGGTAGTAAAATTAACTTCGCATTTAGAGAGTCTGAACAGAACAGAGATATCCGATTCAAGTGCTTAGAATGGTGATGGATTGTATATCGCTGCCAGTTTATACTCAATCTGTTGACCAGTGAACTTTCCTAAAGAAGAGTGTTTCAACAGTTGGTTGAAAAACACCTTTCTTATATTTCTTAAAACAAATCTAACAACTTTTCAAATGCACCACTCAAACTGACTTGAAATTTGCCTGTGCCGCACAGCTACATTTCGTAAATCCTCCGCCTGGTCACAGTGGCATTCTAAATTTGAGCCTTTTTATATAATTAAAAACGTTTTTTAATATCTTTTAATCTGAATCTTCAATATGTTTAGCAGAAGTTAGGAAGTGCAAGAAAGCCAGGATGTGCGACGTTATGACCAACTAAATTAGACTTTCTTACAATAACTTTCTCTCGTTTCGGTGAGCACCATCACCGTAATTTAATAACAGCGCAATCACATTAAAAGCTGCCACTGTTAAGCAAAATGCATTGCAGAACATTACAGCTAAGCATTTTTGAATGGATTTTAAATATAGGTCTTAGTTATTGCCGTACCGAGCGCTACGTAGTGGTTAACCGGATTTCAGGCCCAGTTTCCATTATATTAAGCATAATTTAAGCATGAAATCTTGCACCAGGATAACTTCCCTTTTAGGAAATCACATGCAAAATTGCCCTTTTCGTTTGCAAAATCAGGAGATTTTTTTCAATTTCTGTGTTGCTCAATTTTGCTTCCCATTTTGCGGTTTTAGTGCTTTTCACCATTTCATGTTTTGCTTCTTCAGAACATTCTGATTTAAAACATATTCCTATTCATAACTATTCCCCTATTTCAAAAAGCAAGCTAATAACACCAGTGTACTAATGGCTCTTCATGGGAGTGCTTAGAAAAGCAGATATTTGTTACTCTTAATGTGGTAATCAATAACTCGAACTCGTTCTTACGACAGAAGTTGCACCTTCGGCAGTTAGTTCACGTGTCCCAACCACCGCTACCGCCTTCCTACAATAGATCTCCATCAACACCACCCTCCCTCTAGTTGCCTTGCTCACCTCTAGCTCTCTGAGTTCATCTCCACCCACTGCCCAATCTTCTCTGTTCCATCAATCGCTTTTTGTAACTCTGGCGGAGGTTTCCACAATGGTACGACACCTTCATGTCCTAGTAGTAAGTAGTAAAGCGACGTGCTGCTGTGTAGGAGGTGAAGGAGGATGAGGAGGGCAGCATAGACCGACATCTGACTGGGGATATTTAGTGCTGGTGGCTAGACGAAATGCGCTCACTTGACCGGGTGAGTCAGTAGGTGCACGAACCTGGCGAATCCCTCGGCCGAAGGACTCACTAACTTGGAGTGCTTAGGTGACCAAAATCAAATCTCCTCTTGGTGGGTGTCATGAATACTGCATTTTTTAGAATTAACCTCACAAGAGGTTCACAAGATCGGGAAGAGTGACAATAATGAGCTGAAAACTGAGGGATCTTGTAGCGAGGACTGTGATGGCGGGTTGGTTGGCATTTGCTCATTGAAAAATTGGCATTACGCAAGACCCAACAACGAGCCTGGCCCATTTCCTTTAACAGAAGAATTGAGAAGAGCTCTAGACGAAGCCCATTATTAAATATACAAACACCTGATGCCCACAAGATGGTTTGACAACGAGCAGTTTTTAAATAAAGGATGATAAAGTCTTTTTAACTATATTTAGAGACTAAAATCAGATATGCCAGCCATTCGTTAATGATTGTGCAAGGGAAGAGAATAGAGTAGAATAGAATAAACCCAATGGTGTCTATCAAATTACCAATGAAATATCATTTCCTGAAAGCCATGCATCGTGACTCGTTGAAACCACGAAAAATCATCAACAGGCAAGTTCCACTGACATCTTTCCACCAAAATTATTCATTTACGGCTTTTGCTTTTGAAATTTATTACACAATAGTAGCTATTTGAGAGTTGTCAAAAACAGGGCTACTAAACCGCAACCCTAAGGAATTGCATGAGAAGTCGCATTTTACAAAATAGCCAGCGATGTCGTGTCCAAAGCCCCTTAAAATGTTGGAGAAATGAGTCATTCCATTACACGGATGACAATTGAATTTATTATTCTAAGACTATGTAATCCTCAAAAGCATATTTTGCCGAAAGCTAAATAACCCACATCGGGAAATTTTCCCAAGAATCGGATAAACGCAGCTTTAGCAAGCTGCTCCATTCATCTGCGAATACCAGATCGTTGTCTCCTTTTATGCAGAGAGAGACGGTTAGGGAGAGAGAGTGAGATGAGGCATATCCGAGGTAACAAGAAGCGAGGAAGGTGGCTTGAACACAAGGAAGGAGTCCTCACTAATATTCATTGAGGGGTTCCACGATCAACACCCACGACTTGAACTGCGAATTTATGCCAGAAACGAAGTTGGACATGTCGCGATGGCTAATTCTAGCAGAAATCCTCTTTCTTTTGACACTTCGGGAAGGTCCGTTAGCAGCACCAACTCAAAATATCATTTCAATGAAGTGTTTCGAGGAAATTTCAAATAGTCACACACCATTTCAGCACAGAAACTTGTAGGATTTCTTAAATAAAATTACAGCTTGTGGTTAGCAAAATAACCGCAAACAACAATCAAGCTATTACGCATTCCATTCAATCGCTGTGGAGAACTGTAGACAGTTTCAAGTAAATCCACAACAATTAATGTTCTGATTTTCAAGAAATTGAAATTCGCTTTTGTTTAAACGCGCAGATATCTGACCTCCCTCCCTCCCTTTCACTCTCGATTAAGCAGTTTGGGTGATGAGATATTAGCGTTGACCAATAAAATGCTAGTATGATTTGACTGACTGTAAGAATCAATGAAACGGCGAAACGCTGTAAATATTCCTCATTTCCCTACTCGAAGCAGTCACTGCTGGTCATATTGGACATGGATTGGGAACAAAATGAGCAATCAACCGATTTTACGCCAGAAGCGATTGGAGATGAGGTCGCAGCCTCAGAAGAACAGCTGCTGCTGCTGCCGCTGCCTCTGCAATTTCCAATGTTTATACTCCATCTACTCACCAGCCATCCACTTATTGCCGAAACACGGGAGCTGTCAAACCGGCTTAATGTTCTAAATTACACCGCTTTAGTTGTGGATGAGCTTTTGAGAAATTTCCACGAACGATTTGTTAATGCAACGCTGCAGGACAACGCCCAACTGCCTACACCTCCTCCTTATCCCCCTCCACCTCCTCCTTTCTCGCCACCTCCTTCTGCCAGCAGAGAACGCTAGAGGAGCTCATTGCCACTTACGAATGCAACATCATCTCCTTAATTCTGCCTTTTTTATCACTACTACCACTCATAGCAGCTGTCTTGCTAATGGCAAATATATGTAAATCTTCTTCCAGGGATCTCGGTTTAAAGGCTGACGGCGACAAAAAAGAGATTGTAAGATGCCTAAATGCAGCACAAACTGAAAAATATAAATAGTGAAAGCTAATGCATATACTAGTCAAAAGGATAAAGGCCGAAATCGAAACAGCACAGCCAGCTGGCCAAACAGCTCAGGGTTAGTTAAGAGTACTTAACTTTATATTTCAAGTCTCGAAAGCGAAGTATCCTCTAACGTGGAATAAGTGGGTGACCCTTTGTTACCTCTTGTAGAGAAAGCTGTAATAATAACGAATTTTACGCCCTTCCCCTAAAGGGAATTGGCAAGTAGATGACGGGATGCATGCGAAGCTACTCATCAATAGCAAAACGGTGATGTATCAATACTACGATTAAGAATTTACTGGAATAGGACATGTTATGCCATGATGACAAAAACAAATAAAGGAATTGCTAGAGGCCTTAACTGCATCTCAAACTGAAAAATATGCTTTTAGAAAGATAACCCACATTTGATTGACTAGGAGATTCTGTAAATATCGGAATCTCGGGATGGAATTCAAACAGCCTGCTAGGAGAACTAATCTGGATAGAACAAGTTTTAATGCGAAAACTATATTTAAGGGGCTATAAATGGGTGACACTTTCATAACCCTAGTAGAGATAGCTGCAAATGGAACGAGTTTGGTAAGTCGAGAACGACATGCATGCGATGTTTCTCCTCCATATCAGTTATGTGGATCTATTGATACCACGGTTGCCAACTTACTAGAACAGGACGTGTCATTAAATCATTTGGGCTGCAGTTGCGCATAAGTACTCGCGATATGGCTTCACTAGTTCCGTTTTGAGATAAGGAACTAAGTTTCGGAAAATTTATCCTCAGGTCGCTTACATTCATTGCTCGAAAGGCGGTTTCCGCCGCTAGTACAATCAATTACCAAACAAGAGAAAGCTACCCCCCTTATCCTGAGGGCATTACGTTTCGAGTCAGGGGTAACTGTGTGACGCACTACTCATCATTTCAGCAAGATAGACCTCAAAAACAATTACGGGGTCACAGCATCGAGATGACTCAGTCTGAGCAATTATCATTAAAAAGTGGGGACTTTCCTGGGATAATCAGATAATACGCACTTTGCGAAATAAACACCCACACATAAGTTTTGTAAAGAATGACCTCAGGGGGTGGTCATATAACTGAGCTCGCCATGCACTAAAATTGTTTTTCATGCTCAGTGATGACTCATTATCTCGGCGTGCTTAGGCAACCTCATTCTCGGGAGGGGGGTCCTTCATTACAAAATGCCCACTTTTGTCGGTCAGGTAATTAAGTTTCAATTGACCCACTGGTGGTTGTAATGAATACTGAACATTTTGAAATTACCGTCGTGTTCATGGGATTGGTAAGTGTCACGAATGAGCTGACAACTGAGGGATGTAGAGCAGAGGAGAGTGAATGAAGGGATTATATAGCTTTTGCTCGTGATGATTGGGATTCAGTGGCAGGTGCCCAGCAAATGCCCGATGTCATTATGAGGTCTTGGAATACAACCTTTAGTTTGAAGATCGTATCGCCTGCATTTTTGGATGCTTCTGTCGCTGTGAAATGAGGCCTTAATGACAGTCGCGCATAAGAGATCTGGATTAGATAATTTCCTTGCGAGTTATCATCGTCGAAGTCTCGAGCTCCCTACTGCAAATAATCGCGAAAGCACGTCTACACCGACACGGACACCTGTATTGTTCGCTTGTCTGACGGTAAGCGATTTGGCAGGGTCGGTGGACATCCTGCACTAGATTCATCGGCCATTTTCTCCGTCCTCTCAAATTACTTTCACTGATTTTTTCCCCCTCGTCTTCAAAAACGAGGTTTTTACAGTTTTACGTGGAGTGGCGCATTGTGGGTGCTGGGTCCAGTTGCTAAAGCCGAAACCAATAAGAATGTTTAAATTGTCCCGTTATCGACCTTGAATATTTGTTGTTAGCTCCTACCTGAACCAATAGAACTCAAGGTTATTTGTGGAACACCACTGGTACTCTGCCTCTCCAATTATAGCAGTTTTCCAGTGCATTATCTTCAATATTTTATATTCTTTCTCAGACAATGCTTTTTCCATTTTAGAAGATACACCCCGCACAGTTTATTTACTTATATACATTATTTCACTTGAAATGACTTTAGTTACCAGAGCCAAAATTTGGCCAAAGTAGAGAAGATATTACGTGCATTCGAGGGTAAGAAATGCTTGCATGGATCAGCTTAAGATTATGAATTTCTGTAATATTGAATTTTTCCTCAGTTTATGGAGCATTGGTGAACTGCTAATTTGCAACGAAGTCATCATGACTATGTGCATGGTTCCTGTATAGAAAATGATTAAGGACGTTATTAATGTCTGCGTTTGACGAACAAAGAGGATCATTGCACTGCTGGCTTGCCTTGATAATTACCAGAACGATTTGTAATTTTCTCTTGTTTAAACGCGCAGCTATCTGACCTCCTTTTCATGAATGAACGATTTACCTGAGAAGCGATTGGCCAGCTGGAGCTGTGACCAGCTGTGTGGAGTGGTGAGTGCGATTCCATTGGCTACGAGAAAAGATAAAAAGCTAGAGGCCTTTCCCATTCCTCATTTCTCCAAACGGATCATCACAGGAGGTTGTGTTCGACATGAATAACGGTGATTCTGCTTCGAGTTTTGTCCGACATGATGAGATGGGAGTTCGTTCATCGGCTAGTAAAAGAAAAGCCTATCGCCCCAGAAAAATCGTGGCGGTTTCCAATGAAGGGAACGCCGAAAGTGCAACAACGCATTCGCCACCACCGCCATCTGTAGAATGGAGACACACGACGGGAGGAGGAGCGAGGCAGCAGGAGGAGTCAGGTGGACTGCACCAGGCAATTAGCGTCTCAGTGGATGTGGAGCAGTTGCAGCTGCCGCAGCAACAGCAACAGCCACTTATTTTGTTAGCAGAGTTGCTTTACATTTGTCCAGTTTTGATTCAATTACAGCAGGTGGCGACAGAGCGAAATATCCTCAACTTCTGGCCACAGTTTGTGGATGCTCTTGGGAGGATTCTCGCCCAAGGCCACGCTGCTGCTGCAAATGCAACAGCAGACATCCCTGCAAGCCCAATGCTGCAAGCCCAACCACAGCTGACGACTGAGCCAGCAGCGGCGGCGACGGCGACGGCGACAACGACGACGTCGGTGGCGGGAGTCGAAATGGCAACACATTCTGCCCCTTTCCCTACTTCTCCGCCATCTGCCTCCACGAGGAGGAAGACGAAGCAATCCAGTGGACGCAGAGGTGGTGGAACTGAAGAAGGTCTGCTGTCCTCGAATCCTCTTGGGTCGTCAAGATTAGGAAGACGTGCTGGCAGACGGTTCGCGTGCAATCTATGCGTGGGAAAAGAATTCGGGAGCCTAAACGAGTTAGATTGGCACACGCATGAGACGCATGGATCGTACCAATGCAATGTGTGTCAAAAGCGCTACACGCTGCGCAGAAACCTCGAGCGCCACGCCTATCTTCATGCTGATTTTAGACCCTACCGGTGCTTGTTGTGCGAAAGAGCACAATTTTATCGTAAAGACAATGCAATGCGCCATGTGAGCGCTAAGCACCCAGGCATCACAACTCCCGCTGATCAGCATATCGAGGTGGTACCATTTCCTGGCGATATTCTCGAATTCCTTAGCTCAGGACATCCACATTTTCAGCAGCAGCATCGGCAGAGGCAGGTGCAGAAGGAAGAGAATGATACGGAGGAGGAGGAGTAGCAGCAGCAACAGATGACACTTGCTTTGTGGGGTGAGAGAGAGCGTTCCTTTTCACGCGACATCGGACGCTCATCGGGCAACACGAATTTCCAACAGCCAATCACAAACATGACAGCTTCTCCTCTCACAGAGTATGAACCTGTGCTATCTCAACTGGAGGAAACTTCAAAACCAACGAATTTTACGCCCCAGCCCAAAACGCCTTCGTTAAGTGGCTACTGATATGCATGTGAAGATTTGCATCTATAGCAAATACATGGCTTTATCCATAAGACGGTTACTTTATTTGATTTACTAAAAAGGAATGCAACGACATCCTTTGTGATGCGGGGTGTTTAGGAGCTCTCGATATTGCTCCAGTGGCTATAACGGTCATGTTTGATATGTGCTTGAGCTGCCTTTTAAATTGGCCATGAAACCTAGCGGAGGACAAGCAGCTGAGAATTCGATGGGTTGAGTGAGATTCGAAGCCCTGTTTCCACCAGGGAAATTTAAGTTTAACAGCAAGCTGAATGGTACCAGGAATTATGTGTGAAAATGAGAGGATGAGTCATCTGAAATTCTGTTTAATGATATTTTTTCTATTAACATCACTAATAATTTTTGGGTGATAACTTGTATTGCAAAGCACACCTGAGCTTGATTCGCGCAATTTCAAAACATTGTTTTAACCGAGGAAATTTTATGTGGTTTACAGTTTAAAAATTGTCTGAAAATTTGTTAACTCAGTGTGGGAAAGCGTGTTCATTGACTCTTACATCGGTTGAAATGTGATTTATGGTAAGGTACACCATCTGTGTTGAACGGAAGTTTTCGGGTCCGAACAAAGTGCTTTAGGGAAAAATCAACAGTGAGTTTGTGAGGGTTTTATGACAGCATTTGTCTGTTTACGCTTCTTGCGATTATTCCCATTTGAACTACTTAAATTGTCAAAACGAAGTGGTTGCATTGGACTCAAATTGCTTTGGACTCCAATATTGGTTTGCTAGGGATTTTCTTCCTATTGTTTGCCTTTTCATAGTAACATCGATATTTACCGTTATTATAACAGAACAATTTTTTAATTCTTCCTTAAATGTTCTTAATATGTATAAGCCGTTGTTTCAGACAATATTAGATTAAAGACAAACTACTGCCCGATCTCTCTGAAAAACCGCCTCGCATTTTCTTTCAAATCGTCCATGCGTACAAGGAACTGTGTAAAATATTAGCTTAGGAAAGAATAGGATGATACACATCATAAATGAAATTCGTGCCTGTTTATTCTAAGAAATGGAAGTGTTATCTAATTACCTACTTAATAATCACGTAAGCCGATCCTCAGGATCTAACTTGACTCAAGTGGAAACAGCATCCAGAAGGCGTCATGAAGCGCAGTTGGAGCTTTTTAGTATTGCATACAAACAGGACAAACTTGTAGCGTTTATTTATGCATATTAAATGGTGACGCTCTGGTGTATGCGGAACTCCTTGCCCTATCTGCGATAGAACACACACTTGGAGGAGAATCGCACTTCAGCTTAAATGATCACCTCAGTTCCTCGGCTGCTGCAGCACTTTCGTGGATTGTGAATCACTTCCTCTATATCATTCGTCTCTCTCATTTTCTAAGGCACACAGCTCTCTTTGTAAATCCACAGTTAAGTTTCCACATTTGAAGCAAAGAGTGAATAAGCCAGCTGTAATTTGAATCCCTGAAACAGCACGAAGATTGCCATAATGAATCCGCGATAGTCATTGAGCAGCGAGGTGACAAAGGATTAAAGCACCCAAATTTGAATTTTTGTTTCATGAATCCAACTGACGTTCCCTGTTTATATAAATATATCTCATGGATGAGATAAACTTTTAAACCACTACGGATTGTTCACTTAACCTACTAAAAAGCAATTCATATTCACATGTCTCATGATTCTCATCCAAAAGCAGGCATGAGCAATAGTTGTCTTGTTATTATCTGATAATTCACAGAACATCCAGTAAAACCGTCACAATTTCGAATAAATGAACCAAAGTTCAATTGAATTCAAATGCGTCCCTTGATTATCTTTGACTTCCTTCAACCGATCTACGATGCATTTTAATACCCTCATTATTGTCACAGACTTTTGTCTTCGATCATTCGAAGAATTCCCAAATATTCGGTTCATCGTACTTCTATGGTATTGCAAGTTCTCATTCATCCTAGTGATTTCTCAAGCTACGAAAGATTAGGTGGTAGTCTGAAGAAAGCGAGCAAAGGCGGGAAATTGGGTAGGTGAGGAATATGTCCCCAACGACGTGTTTTGCTGTGTTGGGACTCGCTGCACTCACCAGACGAAGCGAAACCCCTTTCTAGATCACCAGAACAGGTCTCTTTTCCTGCTCAAAACTTGATTCGACCTCCTTCATTGCTGAAGACAGTAGTTTTAAGCATTAATTGGTGCACAATGACACGTTTCCAAGTTCTCTCCGAGAGCAGAAATGAGCACATGTTCAAAGCCAATGGAGTTCCATAATTGACTGCATGCATGCAAGCATACATGGATGGGAAAGACAATTAAATGAAACCGTTTGAAACTGCCCCAAGGTTTCCAATTTCCAAACACAAAGACATGTCAGCACTAAGGTATATACTTGGAGAACAATTGTCGGAAATCATAATTTCAGCGGCTATTTCGAATCAGCTGTAATCAAAGACCCTTACAGAAGGAAGCCCTACTTGAGTGTTGACATTCAGCTACTAAGGCGCTTTACATACATGTTTTCGCTATAACTGTTTTACTAAATAATCGCCGCAATTTATGCCCTGTAATTAATAACCACATTGAGAGATTTATATGTTCCATATATGCCTGCGAAATATAAATTTCATCGTTTTGGATAAAACGTGACTGAAATTTATTTAAACTGTTGTATATATACACACCACTAGTTTAAACCTTTTAGGAAGTCGAATTTGATTTCAATTGCCCATTGTAGGGAACGTGTATTTTGGATTTGTCAACAAATGCCGTTAAGACCTTCATGCACGTTTCGCTTCTTTTTGTGCTAATAATTGAAAAGACCATGGATTTGCTCCCTGCATGATGATACCGAGGGTGGGCAGTTTTAGGCTCTTCGAATGGCGACAGCGGAATTCAGCCTCCTGTCACGTTCCCTTAAGGTGTTATAGTGTGCTTGGAAGAACATTCAGTTGAAATTAAGGAAGAGAACAAATTGTGATACCTTTCAATCTCTCAAAATATTTCCAATAAGCATTCGAGTTGAAGGGATGGCAAAGAGCCTTAAAAATTGCCTCGATTCTGAGAACCAACCCCATGTATTATGCTGCAATCGAAAAATAAGTTTTCGAGTTGATGCGCGTAGACAAGGGAAGAAGGAGACGAAGTAGAACTGAACAGATTTGCTGGACTGGAGTAAAAGAAAATATACGCGGAATTTATAAATAATTAACCTTTTTAAGAATATTTCACATACACAGCTTTCTTCTGAATTTAATCAAAGTAAGGCTTTTAATTTCCAAAAGATTTATTTATAAGCTAAGTTTTCACAAGGCAAATGACCTAAAATAACAAATGCAGAATGCTAACATTTAGTCAGTGTCATGAGTTATTCTCTTGTGGAAATTTTTTCAAATTTAAGATTCACTCTGGCTAACTTGAGGTGCAAGACAACCGAATGCAAGTAACCGTCCGCTCTACCCACACCTTCATTAGGGCATTTAAGCTGGCTTTTGTGAGATTAGAAGTTTTCATTTTCATTTCCTACTTATTCCTTTGAGTCCATTTGAGCGCATTATTTGACTCACTTTCAATTTCACTCTTATTAGCAAAACTCAAGGAATAAGTACAGTTCAGAAACCGAAATTTCGTGATTTCCGAGCAGAAGTATTAGCCAGTTTATTGTTAAGATTTGTGGGTAAACCCAAGTTAACTTAGGGAAGTACATTGGTGTGGTATCATCAGTTCACTATCGAAAATCAAATATTTTGTGAGTAGTACTAGTGCTGATCAACGGATAGTCAGTTTTCGAATTCCAATCGTTTCGCTCATTGGCGGAAGCGACTTCGGAGCTGGGGCGGCAATGGCAACGCTTTTTACCCATTTGCATACTTCTCCGCCATCTGCCTCCACCAGGAGGAAGACGAAGCAATCCAGTGGACGCGGTGGTGGCAGTGATGAATGTCAGCTGTCGTAGATTCCTGTTGGGTCGTCGAGATTGCGAGGACGTGCTGGTGGACGCTTCGCGTGCAATCTATGCGTGGGGAAAGAATTTGTGAGCCTTAACGAGTTAGATTGGCACACGCATTATAGACATGGATCGTACCAATGCAGTGTGTGTCAAGAGCGCTACACAGCGCAAAAATCTCGAACGCCACCCTTATCTCAATTTGATTTTAGGCCCCACCGATGCTTGTTGTGCGAAAGAGCACGATTTTACCTTAGTGACCATGTAATGCGGCATGTGAGCGCTAAGCACCCTGGCCTCGTAACTCCATATTTCCATATTTTTCACTTCCATATTTCACTTCCATAACTTTCGTCCTCATGCCGCTTGCATCTCTTGCCAGAAAGACGTTTTCTCGATTTCGATTTGATGATTTGAGAGAAAATGAAATTCGCCGCTGTTTAAATGCGCAGGTATGTGACCTCACTCTCTCGAATTACCAGTTTAGGTGATTAGATATTGGCCAGCTAGAGGGTTGATCAATAAAAGGCCAGTATGATTTGATTGGATGGAGGAATCTATAAATAGCCAAAAGCACTACACATATCTCATTTTCCCACCCCATTTTATTCACATATACTTAGTTTGCAGGTGCATTTGCAGGAAAACGAACAATCGGAAGATTGTAAACCAGGATTCGAGGAAGAAGACGTAGGCAGGTTTGAGGAGCAGCTGCAGCTATTGTCGGTGTTCCTACAACACCTCATCTCGAGCCATCCTATGTTCGAAGAAACGCAGAAGCTGGCTAATAGGCTCAACACGACTCTAGCCATGGAATTGTTGTTGATAAATCACCACCAGCTAAGAGTTAATACAATGTTGCAGGACCACCAGGATGTGTCTATAACCCTTCCGTCTCCTCCTCCCCTTCCTCCTCCTCCTCTTCCTCCTCCTCCGCCTTTGCCATCTCCTTCGGACAGCGAAGATCAGTAGCAGAGCCTTCTGATACTCTGAATACAACACAATGTGGCTTTATCTGCCTGTTTGTTTTTTCATCCTCTCTTGGCATTACTCGGTTTCTCATGTTGATTTCTATCTTTGAATTTCTAAAGGCCTTAATCGCATCACTAACTCAGAAATAGACTTTTTGAAAGTTTAAGCACATTTGAGGAAATAGGAGATTCAGTAAATTTCGGAATTCGAGGATGGAATATAAACAGCCTGCTAGGAGAACTAACCTGTAAAGAACAAGTTTTAAAGCGGAAACTGCATTAAAGAGGCTATAAGTGGGTTACACTTTGATACCTCTAGTAGAGATAACTGCAAATAGAACGCATTTTACGTCCCACACCTAAAGGCATTTGGTAATTAGAGAACGCTATGCATACGATGTTTCTTCTCCATAGCAGTTACGTGGATCCATTGATACCACGGTTGTCAACTTACCAGAATAAGAGATGTTTGTGTTACGATCACGTGTCCGAGATTGGTCATTCAGTGGCTTGGGGGAGAGGAGGAGTCATTTCATTCTGTTTAACAACAAAAAGCAAAAGAATATAAAAGGTTTTTTGGGAATATTTGTCCTACATTTGAAGCAAAGTAAATTTCATGAATACCACACACTTGACATCGTATTATCAAGGAAACGAGTAAAATCTTGTACTGTCCAAGCAGCTCAGTATTCGTTGCGAGGACTTATCTAGGTTGGTAGTACGAGAATCAAACCACGGTTTTCCGCAAGGAAAACTCGTTTTAAGAGCAATTAGAGCATAAATCTGTGCTACCTCTACTAGAGGAAGCTTCAAAACCAACCACTTGTATGCCCTAGCCCTAAAGTCTTTCATTTATTGGCTACCGATATGCATGTGAAGCTACTCATCTATAGCAATTACATGACTCTATTCATAAGACGGTTATTGATTTACTAAAAGGGAGTGCACCGGCATCCTTTGTGTTGCAGTGGTGTTAAGGAGCTCTCGATATTGCTCCAGTGGCTATAACGGTCATGATTGGGAGGTGATTGTACTGCCTTTCAAATTGGCCATGAAACCTAGAGGAGGACAAGCAGCTGAAAATTCGATATAATCTCTGCTGAATGAGTTGAATGAGTTTCGGAGCACTCTTTACCAGAGAAAATCATGTTAAAAATAACATTTTGGGTTTTCTATGTAATACGGATTGGTAGCTATTTTTTATGAATACAACTATTTATGATGGAATAATCAAGTTTATTTCTAAACCTTGCTTAATTTTGCTACCCGCTTTGAGATTTCAATGCTCTTCGCCATTTCATGTTTTGTTTCTTCAGAACATTGTGACTTAATACCTTTTTTTGAAAAGCAAGCTAATAACACCAGTGTACTCATGGCTCTTCACGAGAGTGCTTAGAAAAACAGATATTTGTTACGCTAAATATGGAAGTCAATGACTCGAACTCGTTCTTACGACAGAAGTTGCACCTTCGACAGTTAGTTCACGTGTCCCAACCACCGCTACCGCCTTCCTACAAAAGATCCCCATTACCACCAACGCCGCCGCCACCACCCACCTTCTAGATGCTTTGCTCACCTCTAGCTTTCTGAATACAACTCCACCCACTGTCCAATCAGGCAACCAGCTTCCGCATATTTGAGACTACTTTTCATCAAGCTCACCATCTCCTCCTTGACATTTCCTCTCCCTTTCAATCACAATGGCTGCAGTTACTCAGTGTTGTCTACCCGAGAGCATTTCTTATTGACATATCAAGGGAAAGACATGAAGAAAGTGCACTGAGCTTAGAAGAATTGGATCTCGGGCGAAAAATTGTGCAATTTTCTGAAACTTGCTCCATCCCTTAAAGAGAAATGCTCCTATATACCTTGCTTTGATATACCATTTTGACTCCTTTTAAGACATTATCAGTGTTTTCCGATTAAAACCTCACCCAGTAGCTAGCTACAGTGTGCAATGGAGCTATGTTGCACAATTTGAAGTACATATTCTGTCTTGAGTGGTTGCGGGTGTTTGATTTGATAGGCTTCTTTGCATAGTAGTGCTTCATTGGGGTAAAAAATGTCATTTTTAGAATGAGAGATCGAAGATATTCATTGTTCAAATGAGTTAGCTCTATTCCGCATTAAGTGTTTTAAGAAGACCTGGTAAATTTGAAACCTTCCTGAGTTGTTTATATCGCAAGGATTTTGACAAGCACTCTAAGACAAGAAATGAGCACTAAATGGGCAGACAGTGTGCACCAAGGGGATGAGAGGGCGTTCATCACTGGCGCGCAGCAGGCATTGGCTAAAGAGGAGTGGGAATGAGGGAATCCACGCAGCCAGCACCCAGCAGCCAATCACAAGCAGCGCCAACTCTGTCAAAATCCAAAGACAAGGTGATTTTCTTGGTCTTTTGTTTAACTCTTATACGGCTACCCTATTACTTCGGTTTCCAGTTTCGAATTCAACTTATTCTAGGTTCATAAAAAATAAAGCTCAGTAATTTACTGACGCCTATGTACAAGTAGATTATATTCATAGAACTGTTTCTGGGTTCCGACAGCACCAAGTCTCAATCCTGTAATTCGTAGTTATCAAGCTTTCAACATGTGGCGAATCTGAGGTGTTTGACGTATTTTAGCACACTAAAGTTTCCTCAAGTTCATTAATTGTAAATGTCTGGCTAAAGATATTAACCAGTCCAGGAATGCCACATAGCCCCTTCCTCCTGTGAGGGCTTAATTTTTCAGCCAGCCTAAAGTGGGTGACGCATACTTTTTCAGTACAGCTCACCTGACCGGGGTGAGTCAGTAGGTGCACGAACCGGCACGAATCCCTCGGCTAAAGGAGCGTGTAAACAATAACCCCCGGGGGAAGTCATATATCCCAATCTGTGATGCAATTAAAATGTTTCACATGCTCATTCACTCCTTATTTGGCGTGCCTAGGTAACCTTAATCAAATTTCCTCTTGGTGGGTGTCATGAATACTGCATTCTTTGGAGTTAACCTCACAAGAGGTTCACACGATGGGGAAGAGTGTCAATAATGAGCTGAAAACTGAGGGATCTTGTGGCGAGGAGTGCGATAGCGTGTTAGTTGGCATTTGCTCATTGAAAAATTGGCATTACGCAAGACCCGGCAACGAGCCTGGCCCATTTCCTTTAACAGAGGAATTAAGAGCCCACGAATGGTTTGACATCAAACAGTCTTAAAAAATGATGATAATGTCATTTTCATTTGTACTTAGAAACTAAAATCAGATATACCAGCTATTCGTTTAAGATTGTGCATGAGAATAGAATAGCGTAGAATAGGATAACCCCAATGGTGTCTATTAAATTACTAATGAATTATCATTTCCTGAAATACATGCATAAAGACTTGTCGAAACTACGAAAAATCGTTAGCAAGCTAGTTTTAAAGACCTCTTTCCACTTAAGTAGTTCAGCTAAGACTTTATTTTTGAAATATATTGCACAATAATAGCTATTTGAGGGTTGTCAAAAACACGGCTGCTTAACCGCAACCCTAAGGAATTGCATGACAAGTCACATTTTAAAAAATAGCCAACGATATCTTGTCCAAAGCCCCTTGAAATGTTGGAGAAATGAGTCAACCCATTACACCAATCAAAACTGAATTTATTCTTTTAAGACTATGATATCCTCAAAAGCATATCTTGCCGAAAGCTAAATAACCCACATGGCATGAAATGTCAGCGGAAGCCACGGCGGTGGCACTGATGAAGGTCAGCTTTCGTCGGTTTCTGTTGGGTCGTCGAGATTGCGGGGAATTTTCAGCTGACGGTTCTCGTTCAATCTATGCGTGGGGAAAGAATTCAGGAACCTTCATGAGTTAGATTGGCACACACATGATAGACATGGATCTTACCAATACAACGTGTGTCAAAAGCGCTACACGATGTGCAGAAACCTCGAGCTCCACGCTTATCTCCATGCTAATTTTAGGCCCTAGCTGCGCTCGTTGTGCAAAAGAGCACAATTTTACCGTAAAGTCCATGCAATGCGACATGTGAGCGCTAAGCACCCAGGCCTCACAACTCCCACTAATCAGCATATCGAGGTGGTACAATTTTCTGGCAATATTCTCGAATTCCTCAGCTCCTGACACCCACAGCCTCAACAGTAGCAACATCAGGTGCAACAGGAACTGAAAGATGCGAGGGAGTAGCAGCAGCAACAGACAGAGCTCCATCAGCAACACCGAGGGTGATTACTCTCCAGCCGATGGCGTAAATGCCCATTCCATCACTTTCTCCCACCCAAAATAAGCCAATTTCTTTCCTGCCTTCATGCATTTCTCTCACGACCTCTCTGTAAGCAAATCTTATCTCTTATATTAAGATTTTTATCGTACTCTGCCTGCACCTTAAATCCGTCTTCGGGACTGACGGCGTTTTGTCCTCTCGTATATTAGTTGAATATATACAGTTTGTCAATTGTATAGCGGAATTACTTTGGCTCCTGAGCCTCAAGATTTGGTTGTTTTTCTGTTGCAATGTGGTTAAATTCCTATAGTTGTTAACTCGTTTGCGCAAGTGGACGGCAACTCGTGAATTTTTGAGAATGTTGGTTCGAACGATTTTAAAAGCAATGTCTCAAACAAGGACATTTTAAGTAGTTTTCAGTTTGACTATCCTCTGAAAATTGGATAACTCAGTCTGGGAAAGCGAGTTCATTGACTACTAGATCGGTTAAAATATGATGTATGTTATAGTACACCGTCTGTGGTGAGCGAGAGTTTCCGAGTTCTGACAAAATGCTACCAACTCCAGGGAATATATATCATTACAGACCTGCCTTGTTATTGTCTTTTGACAGCATTTTTCTGTTTACGCTTCTTAGGATTATTTTCAAATGAACTACGTGAATTATGTCAAGAAGAACGCTCAAGTCCAAGTGGTTGCATCGGACTCAAATATTAATTACCCTAAATTTTGGTGGGGATTTTCTTCCTATTGTTTGTCTTTTGTATAGAAACATCTATTATTATAGATGTCACAAAACCTTTCTCTAATCTATTCTTAAATGCTCTTGATATTTTGAGCCACTGTTTCTACTTGTGAATTACCTCTGCGGCTAATAGATTAAAGACAAACTACTGCCCGATATTCCTGAAAAACCGCCTCGCATGTGTTTTCAAATCTTTCATGCGTAAAATATTAGCATACGATCGTAGGGCTGTTTTCGGTGAAAAACCACCCTTTCCCCACATCCATTCATACATATGTCGATGTAAGGTGATTGGATTGTGACGGAAGGACTTCAGTCTTTCCTCTACTGCGTCTGGACAGTTCGTAAACGTAAAGTACTTTGAAGGAAGATGGCATCGAAAGGCAAAGAAGTTGCCGAGAATACCAGAACTCATTCACAGTATTTTCGGCAGTTGATCCTCCGTCTACTCTCGATTGAACCTTTTTAACCAGTTGAATGATAGCAACGCGTAAAAGCGGACACCCTCCATCCTGTTAAATTCAGACCCAAAACTCCGAATACTAATAGAATCCACTCTCAATTTTGTATTAGACGATCGATCGATATCACCTCTGAACATTAAATTGAGGTAGTGAATATGAATATAACTCAGTGAAAAGCAATTTTATACATTTTAAATATTGATAAAAACCCTCCATTTATGGTTTAGTATGAACTTTCAAAGTTTCCACTGCACTAATAGAAAACAGTGAGTCGAATCAACCACGCAATTAACTATCGAATTCCAATCGCGTCACTCACTAGTTGCCGTGATGCGAGCTCGTTCACACCTGCATTTGCTGAATCGTATATACCTCGTGAGCTATTGTTGATAACATCGCAAGCGCTGTCTTTTTTCTGACTTTGTGTCCAAAACTCATGCAAGAACAATGGCAAAGGTAGATGAAATGCAGCGTTCCTGATTCCCTAGGCTAAGATGCCGATTACATTGGAGGCTTTGAAGAATTAAAAAGGACTTTACAGCTACAAAATAAGCGCCATTATAAAATTAGATCCGGCTTCATCATTCGCTTCGATTACAGACACGGCGTTTGTTCGTACGATGACCCCGGCCATATTTATAATCGATTCTGAGTACTAGGATTTGCTACCGGTTGTTCGCCAGCTGTACGACCGATCTGAACCAGCGCCAACACTCGCCCCGCAGTATCATTTGCACACTGGATGTCCAAGGAATTAATTTGCTTAGCGTTTTCGACTAAAGGGCAAGCCGTTTATCGCCAATTTGCTCAACAACTACAATCGGAATGAGCCCTACTTCTCCCAGTTCCCGAGCAATGTCATCCCTCACCTTGCACGAGCTAACAGCAATCGACAGCCTCTTCAGGCACGAATTGTGCGACCCTATATGGCCGATAAAAGTCAATCCACTTACCAACTGGATCAGTAGCACAATTTAACTGATTGCTCACCCGGAGAGAAGGACGACGAACTACCACTGACGAATATACTACAAACAGCTGCTCGTGCTCTTCATCAGTTTGCTCGTCTCTAGCACAGCAATGTCACCATCCGCTGCCACCCTGTGCATTTTTGCAGAGCAAACCTGCACTAGTCTATGGATTCATATCTATCAAATTAAATAGAAGCACCGAATTCACATATGCTGCGAGAGATTGCAAACCAGCTTTCACGAAGATTGAAATGAAATGTTCTTCAGAATAGGCGTTGGCAATGATTGGCCGGAATTCAGCTCTCTTTGCTTTTAAATGGTTTTTTATTCTGCCAACTGGTAAGTTTTAACGTGGTCTATTATGAAGTTACGCTAGGATGATATCATTACCTATTGTGGGACTTAATTCGACTTCTTTACATATGCTAAATCTATTCATAATGTGAAAATCCAAGTGTTTTAATCCCCCTTTTGTTGGTACGTGATTTAAATAGACTATGTATGGTCAAAACCATCGCATATCTGAGTAAAACCTTCATGAGTTTTGTAAAGAATAGCTGTATTGCAATTCAAAGTAGAATGTCCTTTATATCCCAAGGATTTCAAATTCCCGAACTGATTGAAGACGAGCGCTTTAGGAGAGGCAATGAGCTCCAAATGGGGAGAGAGCGAGGGAGAGTCCACCAATGGGAAAGAAGAACGTTCATTGGTACAAGGACATTGGGAAGATATGCTTTGACACTGGGAATACCACACATTAACTGCCAATCACAAGCGCGACAATTCCGACCCCAAATAGTGCTCTATTGATGCCCTATTCAACGTCAAATGTGTCAAATTATGATATTGTTAGTAAATTAGGCACACAGACAAATGTGTGGTGTTTGACACACTGTACTGCCTCCATGTTATTCGTATAGTTGGAGTCGCTTTAGTTCGCAAGTCGACTAGTTGTGGAGTTGAAAGGGACCTTTTAAACATTGCAGAAAGAGGTGCCCCCAACATTTGAAATGGCTAAAACTGAAGTTATGTTTAAAACCTATGGTGAATGTGATTAAACGTGCCCTAGATTTTCTGATTCTTAATCGTGCTTTTGTGCATACACTGAATTGCAGTTGCATGAATTGCAGGACCAATAAAAATCCTCTGATCAGTTCTCTCGCATTTATCTCTTGCAGAAATGATAGAAAATTCCTTTTAGTTTGTAAATTTGATATGAAGAAGTACAAGTTGAATTTGAATGAATTTTGTAAGCCTACGCCATGCTTGCCATGGTTAGAACTAATTTTGATCCACTCAGCAAGAATCGTCTGCTTTTATTAATGACTCATGAATTACAATTTTAAGGTAAACCGTTCATGAAATGACACAATTTTAAAACTCTATTCATATTTGGTATAAGGATTATGGAATTAACATCGCAGGTTTTCTATGTAATATAGGTTAGTAGCTATTTTTGATGAACACAAATGTAGATGATGGATTAATTAAGTTTATTTCTAAACCTTGCTTAATTTTGCTTCCCAATTTGCGATTTCAGTGCTCTTCGCCATTTCATGTTTTGCTTCTTCGGAACATTATGATTTAAAACATATTCTTATTCATAACTATTCCCTCATTGCAAAAAGCAAGCTAATAACACCAGTGCATCCCAACTTCCACACCAGTGTACTCGTGGATCTTCACGAGAGTGCTTAGAAAAGCAGAGATTTGTTACGCTAAATATGGTAATCAATAACTCGAACTCGTTCCTACGACAGAAGTTGCACATTCGACAGTTAGTTCACGTGTCCCAGCCACCGCTACCGCCTTCCTACAAGAGATCCCAACCACCACCACCCACCCTCTAGTTGCTTTGCTCACCTCTAGCTCTCTGAGTTCATCACCACCCACTGCCCAATCTTCCCTGTTCAAATCGATCGCTTTTTGCAACTCTGGCGGAGGTTTCTACAATGGTACGACACCTTCATGTCCTAGTAGTAAGTAGCAATGCGACGTGCTGTTGTGTAGGAGGAGAAGGAGGATGAGGAGGGAAGCATAGACGGACATCTGACTGGGGGTATTTGGTACTGGTGGCTAGATGAAATGCGCACACTTGACCGAGGTGAGTCAGTGGGTGCACGAACCTGCACGAATCCCTCGGCCGAAGGACTCACTAACTTCGAGTGCTTAATTAACCTCAATCAAATCTCCTCTTGGTGGGTGTCATGAATGCTGCATTCCTTAGAATTAACCTCACAGGAGGTTCACAAGATCGGGAAGAGTGTCAATAATGAGCTGGAAACTGAGGGATCTTGTGGCGAGGAGTGTTATGGCAGGTTGGATGGCATTTACTCATTGAGAAATTGGCATTACGCAAGACCCGGCAACGAGCCTGGCCCCTTTCCTTTAACAGATGAATTAAGAAGAGCACTAGGCGAAGCCCATTATTAAATATACAAACACCTCATGCCCACAAGATGGTTTGACAACGAGCAGGTTTTAAATAAAGGATGATAAAGTCTTTTTAACTGTATTGAGAGACTAAATTCAGATATGCCAGCCATTGGTTTATGATTGTGCATGGGTATAAGATAGAATAGAATAGAATAAACCCCATGGTGTCTATTAAACTACCAATAAACTATTATTTTCTGAAATCCATGCATTATGACTTGTTGAGACCACGAAAAATCATCAACAGGCAAGTTCCACTGACCTCTTTCCACCAAAATTATTCAGTTACGACTTTTGTTTTTGAAATATATTGCACAATAATAGCTATCTGAGGGTTGTCGAAAACATGGCTGCTCAAACGCGACCCTAAGGAATTGTATGAAATGTCACTTTTTACAATATAGCCAACGATGTCTTGTCTAGAGGCCCTTGAAATGTTGGAGAAATGAGTCATTCCATTACACGGATGACAATTGAATTTATTATTCTAAGACTATGTAATCCTCAAAATCATATCTTGCCGAAAGCTAAAAAACCCACATCGGGGAAACTTTCCCAAGAATCGGCTAAACACAGCTTAAGCAAGCTGCTCCATTCATTCGCAGATACAAATTCGTTGTCTCCTTTTGTGCAGAGAGAGAGATGAGATGAGGCCTATCCGAGGTGACAAGAAGCGAGGAAGGTGGCCTGAACACAAGGAAGGAGTCCTCACTAATATTCATTGAGGGGTTCCACGATCAACACCCACGACTTGAACTGCGAATTTATGCCAGAAACGAAGTTGGACATGTCGCGATGGCTAATTCTAGCGGAAATCCTCTTTCTTTTGACACTTCGGGAAGGTCCGTTAGCAGCACCAACTCAAAATATCATTTCCATGAAGTGTTTCGAGGAAATTTCAAATAGTCACACACCATTTCAGCACAGAAACTTGTAGGATTTCTTAAATAAATTACAGCTTGTGATTAGCAAAATAACCGCACACAACAATCCAGTTATTACACATTCCATTCAATCGCTGTGGAGAACGGTAGACAGTTTCAAGTAAATCCACATCAATTAATGTTCTGATTTTCAAGAAATTGAAATTCGCTTTTGTTTAAACGCGCAGATATCTGACCTCCCTCCCTCCCTCCCTCTCTCGATTAAGCAGTTTGGGTGATGAGATATTAGCGTTGACCAATAAAATGCTAGTATGATTTGACTGACTGTAAGAATCAATAAAACGGCGAAACGCTGTAAGTATTCCTCATTTCCCTACTCGAAGCAGTCACTGCTGGTCATATTGGACATGGATTGGGAACAAAATGAGCAATCAACCGATTTTACGCCAGAAGCGATTGGAGATGAGGTCGCAGCCTCAGAAGAACAGCTGCTGCTGCTGCCGCTGCCGCTGCAATTTCCAATGTTTATACTCCATCTACTCACCAGCCATCCACTTATTGCCGAAACACGGGAGCTGTCAAACCGGCTTAATGTTCTAAATTACACCGCTTTAGTTGTGGATGAGCTTTTGAGAAATTTCCACGAACGATTCGGTCATGCAACGCTGCAGGACAACGCGCAACTGCCTACACCTCCTCCTCCTTATCCTCCTCCACCTCCTCCTCCCTCGCCACCTCCTTCTGCCAGCAAAGAACGGTAGAGGAGCCCATTGCTACTTACGAATACTGCATCATCTCCTTAATTCTGCCTTTTTTATTACTACTACCACTCATAGCAGCTGTCTTGCTAAAGGATAATATATGTATAATCTTCTTCCAGGGATCTCGGTTTAAAGGCTGACGGTGACAAAGGAGGAATTGTAAGATGCCATAATTGCAGCACAAACTGGAAAATATGCCTAGTGAAAGCTAACTCATGCATGATTTAAGAAGTTCCAATAAATATCAACATTAAGGCCGAAATCGAAACAGCACAGCCAGCTGGCCAAACAGCTCAGGGTTAGTTAGGAGAACTTAACTCGTTATTAGAAGTTTCGAAAATGAAACTTATCTAACGGGCAATAAGTGCATAAGGCTTTGCTACCTCGCGTAAAGGTAGCTGTAAAAAGAACGAATTTTACGCCCTTCCCCTAAAGGGAATTGACAAGTAGATGACGCTATGCATGCGAAGCTACTCATCAATAGCACCACGGTGATTTATTTATACCACGGTTAAGAATTTACTGAAATAGGACATGTCATGCATGAGGACAAAAAACAAAAAAGGAATTGCTAGATGCCTTAATCGCATCTCAAACTGAGTAATACGCTTTTTGAAAGATTACCCACACTTGGGTGAATGGGAGATTCAGTAAATATCGGAATTTGAGGATGGAATTCAAACAGCCATCTGGGATAACTAATCTGGATTGAACACGTTTCAATGCGGAAACTATATTTAAGGACTTATAAGTAGGTGACACTTTGATACCTCTAGTAGAGATAGCTGCAAATGGAACGAATTTGGTAAGTCGAGAATGACATGAATGCGATGTTTCTCCTCCATAGCAGTTACGTGGATCTATTGATATCACGGTTGTCAACTTATTAGAATAGAACATGCCATGCCGTAATTTGGGCTGCAGTTGCGTAAACGTGATCGCGATAAGGCTTCAATAGCTCTATTTCCCATAAGGAAGTAAGTTTCGAAAATTTGCCCTCAGGTCGCTTACATCCATTGCTAGAAAGACGGTATCTGCGGCCAATACAACTAATTACCCAACACAAGAACGCTACTTCCCCCATCCTGAGGGCATTGTGTTTCGAGGCAGTTGTAGGGGAGTGATAAATCACCTAAGAGTGTGACGCACTACTCATCATTTCTGCTAGATAAACCACAGAAACAAATAATTACCGGGTCACAGCATCGAAATGAGTCATTCTGAGCAATTATCATTAACAAGTGGGGACTTTCATGGGATAATCAGATAATATCGCAGTTTTGCGAAATAAACAAACCTCCACACATAAGTTTTGTAAAGAATGACCTCGAGCGGAGGTCATAAACTGAGCTCGCCATGCACTAAAATTGTTTTTCATGCTCAGTGATGACTCATTATCTTGGCGTGCTTAGGCAACCTCATTCTCGGGAGGGGGGTCCTTCATTACAAAATGCCCGCTTTTGTCGG
>JAUOZQ010000587.1:0-30083 GCA_030710315.1 Anomotaenia brevis
CTCAAGTTTTGTCGAGAAGTGCCCTATTTTTCGTTTGGGTCAACAATTTTATCTGCTTTATACTATAAGAAATACATTTCAAGGTGTAATAAGTACCGTTCCGAAAATGGTGCTCGGAGAAGCAGTAATTATTTATTTAATTTTTATGAAAAATACGTAATTGTTTTTCACAAAAAATTCTTTAGATTTGAACAATAACTAGTAAATATTTTGTCAAAATAGAAATTTTTTGCATGAACTGGATTTTTGAATCTCTTATTATTATGATCATTTCTTTTGTTACAAAATCAACATTTTTTTCTGAATTGCTATTAAATAATCCATTCGCACAAAATAAGCTTCAGAAATTGATTCTAAAGCCTTCTACTCTACCCCACTCTGGTTGTCTAACACGTCAAAAACTGAATTGTGGACAAATTTCTATTTTCCAAAAAATAAAAACATTTTCTGTACCGCTTAGGCGTTCTTTTATGTGTATCTTGCTACTTTGCCGTTTAATAGAAATTTCAACGGTTGTTTTAACTGTAAAGAAAAGGCTCTTTTGGTGATGGGTAAGTCATTTTCTTTAATCCTTTAAAATTTCGACAATCAATGGATTGATATTTTAGCATTGATGATAATAAAGGCTGCCGATAAAATACCCGGCCGTGCGAGAGGTTGGGATTTGGTGGTGTCGGATGAAGTGGAGGAAATTCATGCTTAGGTTGTCGTGGAGTAGGTCCAAGAACAGTTGACGGTGGGAAGGTGGAGGATCAGGATCATCTGTTGGTGCTGAAGGTCATCATTAGCTGTCCATGGAGGACTTCCACTAACATCTGGCGATTGCAGAGGTGCAGGACCAGCTGGCCGGCACTGGGAGACGTATAGGATCATCAGGATCACCTGGAGGTGATGGAGGTCTAGGAACAGCTGTCCGTGAGGGACCTTCAGAAAAACTGGTGAAAGAGATATAGGACCAGCTGGTCGTAGAGGAACCTCCGCAACAATTGGCAGTGGTCGTGGGAGAGGTTCAGGGTCATCTGGCTGTGGAAGGAATCCACCACCATCTATTCTTGGCAGACCCAAATATCAACACCTCATCCTGGACAAAAATCGTATGGGGAAGAAAAAAGCGGGTGGTCATAATCCTTTTGGTAACGACTCATTATTTTAAATACTATAATATTATATCTAATTATGTTAAAAATCAGGGTTTTATGAGTTAAAGTAATAATTGAAGAAATTATAGAATGTATTCCATAATAAAAATTTTTTAGTGAATACACCACAGCCGCTATAAAGTGTCCAGTTCACAGTTCACGAATCTTTGTCGTCGTCGTCGTGACGTGGAACACAGATAACCCACAGATGACCCAAAGTCAGCCGCCCCTCCTTCACTTATCCATTTTTTGTCCAGGTTTCCGGCCTTAAAGGAGCGTCTAAAGAGCGTCGCTATCCTCCCCTCTCTCCAACGAGTCATCGCCGACCTCGAGGTGAGTTATTTGCCCGAATTAACCAATAGAACCTCAGCTTGGACAAGTCCTTCTCTCTGATTGGCTAGTACTCAAATTCGCTCTTCTAGCAGCTACCATTTCCTGCAAAAGTTCACGGAGACATTTGGTGCCATAAAAGGTCACGCGAAGGGGGACAAGAGCCATAGTTGAACGATGGGGTTGCAGTGACTTGGTCTGCTGCGTCAAGGCCACGTAGCAGGTTGAATCAACCAGGCCAGGCCGTCAAGGCCACTTGCCAGCTGATTGGTTGCTGCTTCCGCGTTTGTGCCTGGGTTCTTTTTGTGTGTTGGGAAATGTATGTGTGCGCGTATGTACGCTTGACGAGTCTCGAGAATTCTTGTGTGTGTGTGTGTATGTGACATGCGAATTAAAGGAATTAGGAAATTGCCCTAGGTGTGGGTTCTTCGCCAGCAGAAATGGCGCTTTTGTAGTAGCTGGAAACTAGTTCTTCTCATTTCGGGTGTTCGATTTTCCATTTCAGAGCGACTGCGGGAATGTCTACGGCTCACCGCCTCCACCACAACTTTCCGCCGTCCGCTTTCCTGATTGACCTCGCCGAGAGTCTGGACTATGCCCCACCGATTCCGAGACTCCACCGACTACATGGAATCCCACCAACTTCGTTCTAGTGGCTACGTCGACTCCACAACCGGAGAAGGAGCCTCTGAAGACGTCGGAATACTGGCCCATTCCGTAGGAGGTGGAGAAAGAGGAGGAGGATGAGGCGACGGTGGCGACGGCGGACAGCGAAAATCCACTAAATCGACGAATCGTCTGCAGCAGCAGCAGTGAGGGGATGGACCTGAGTCCAGACACTCGGCCGCGCCATTAGTTAGTGTTAAGGTCGAACTGTAGCAGTCATCTGGAGAAAATCGCCAAGCTGCGGTCTGAGGCGCAGGAAATGGCGACGTCCATCCAGAATGTTGCTTCTTGCGTTGTCAAGTTTCTACAAGAGATTTCACGCTGCAGCGCCATCCTCAGTCAAATGCAACAGACGCCAGATTTATATCTGAAGTAGGTTCCTCTCTGTCCCTTTGTGAGGTTGCTTATTATTCAGCCCATCCCAGAATTGAAGACTTTAGTGATTGTTTTGTAGTGGTCTGGTAGAGATCGTGCGGCGGTGACGTCTAACTTTGGCGATGACACCGATTTTGACAGCCTACAACCAGGGTCTGTCAGCCTTTCACGCCACCGAGGCACAAAGTCGTGATGCTCTCTCTCTCTAGGTCTCTGAATGGACACCTACTGGTGGACATTTTTCGGCCGCTCCACTGTGTTCTCGTCACCACCACCACCGTCGCACCGACAATGACTGGAGGGCTCTTCTACCTGCGTCTGCAACCGTCGAGAGTCTCTTTCGCGTCGCTAATCTCTTCCTTCTGCTCCACAACTCGACATCTGGCCAGAACAAACAAATGTCTCTCAGCCAATCAACTGAACAGTCACAACGCGGCGTCCGCCTTTCGTTTGCCGAGAAATCGGCCTGCTAGACCACCTTTGGAAATTCTTTTAAATTCCAAATAATTTGTAACTCACTTTTTTATAAGTTTTAGGTCGAAAAGACAGAGGAAAAGGTTTGCATAGAAGTAAATGGATCTCCGCCTACTGCTTCTCCCGCTGTGGCCAGTCCGAATTCTGACTTAGATTTTCACTTTTTTTCGTTTAAAAATGTCAAATTTAGTGAATTCCACTTTACAGAAGTATTATTGTCTCCAGGGGTTGAGAATGCGATCTTATCGGTTTCGAATCGAATTTTTGCAGCTTCGGACGTCGATTTCTGCAAGTTCCGACGTCTTTCTCTTGATTAGGGAAGGTGATGCTGAGGCCTTCGTTTGAGTAGGTACCGCCCAAAACAACCAAACATCATACAAACACCATGGTGCACGGGCTTAAAATTCCTTGTTTTGCGATCGATTTGTGGACCATTAGTAAACGTTACATTAGCTGCTGGTCGCAGGAGACACGGGACGCGTGGTGATCCCAAAGTTTATTCGACGAGGTACCAGGCGTCATAGTCAGAACATTATCATTATATGATATTCTGAAGATATGACACTCATCCACCGGGTGACCACGGAGGGCTAGCTGAGCGTCTCCCTAGACTGTCTGCAGAAGCTGATATCCCACCTGGACTGGAACGAGCCGCCGACACCGACTGGGAGGCAGAAGAGGAGAAGCAAGGCCGGAAGGCCCTTAACCGACTTCGTCGTCGTTGTCGTCGAGCCCCTTCTCCTCCATCGTGCGCACCGCGGCTGCCGTATCCGCCGCCACCTCCGCTTCCTCTACCTAATCGGCCAACGTCTCGACGGCTTCCACGCAGACGAGCGTTGTCAAGACGCGGTTTGCCTCCGTCTGTGAGTTACAGGCTTTAGTTAATTCTCTGACACTTTTAAGTGGGGAATATTTAAGTGAATAAAAGTCAACGAATAGAATAAAATTTTAGGCGTCTCATTCAGTCCCTTCGTGTTCGCCTTGATTTTTGGCCCATAAGAGCTTCGAGGAGCTCTTCGAAAACAATTTCAGCTCTGCTATTGATTCAAATAAAAAACTCTTCAAACGAAGATTATCACTTGATGAACTGAATCTCAGTTATTAACTACCAGATTCTCGTAAAAGTTTAAGGTTCTATTTTAAATTTAAAAGTGTAAAAATTACCAAAAGGCGACGTTTAATGTTGCCACTTTGTCTAAATTCACTCAGCTCGTGAGCCTTACTTTAACTGTTAAAATCGTGCGACAGTTTCGTTCCCTTGGTTCGTACGCAAATTTTTACTAAAATATTCACTTTTACCGAAACAATAGACTATTTATTTAATGCAAATACTGTTTTTCGTTTGTTTAGTGTGTCACATTGAAGGCGTCAATCATCAACAGGTAGGCATAGTCGATATGACTTCTGAATTAATCAATCATATGCGAGTTTTGACGTCTCTTCCATCGATTTTTAAGGCCTGTGTCACTGAGAAGCCTCTCGATTCCTCGTGGGCTTCAAAATTGCGCCTTTTCATATTACCTGAGGCACAAAAATCGATTTGATAATAAACCACCTACTAATGAAGAAAAATAGACTGTATTCTACACTTTGACTTCGGCTCCGGAATGAGGGAATACCAGTTCAAGTAAGCTAATGCTTTTCTGATACTTAAATGGCCTACAAATCAGCTTGTTAACCCTGCTAGCATTGAGGTACACATAGCCGCCATTTATTGATTTCAGGCCAGCCAACGGCGGGTAACCAAGACAACAAGAACCTCCCTTGTCTCAACGAGCCCAATCTTTTGTTCTCGGGGTGTTCCAACGCATGGAGAAATGCCTATCTAAAAAGGTACGCCCCCACCACCGAATTCCCAACAGCTCAACCACTTAAATAAATGCAAGTAACACTGATTATTGCTTTGTCTTGCAGAGCGAGAACCAATTCTACCTACCACGGGAGTTTGCGTCTTTCCGCACTCAAGCGCGGCCGCTGCTATAGCATTGACATTGCTGCTATAGCCGTTGACATTGTAGACGACTCAGGCGACGGCCATGGCATTTATGCGCTCTCTGTCATAGTACTTTTAGCTCTTCGATATTTTCAACGTTATGGCTTAAGGTCGAGAATAAGCGAGCAGCAAATAGTTGGTTTTCAATTCTAAATGACTGAAAGACGAGGCCAGCTATTGTGTGCCTTCATTTATCCTACTAGCACGAAATACGATAGGTTGCGCTGTGTCAATAGATGCAATTAATACTTCCAACTGCAATTCAAAAACTTCGGACTTAGACATTTAAAAGTACTTCGTCATGAGTCAAAAATATATTCTGCAACACCGTTGTTAGGGTGTGGTAATTAGTGATGCCATTTCGCTGTAATGGTCGTCTACCGCTCATCTTGAAAACGCGTCTTGTGGCACGAAACGATACACCCCGAATGTGCTTATGGCAATCTGACAGCGCGCTTCGTAGTCGTAAAGATCCATTTTTTTAATTAAACGAAGTCTCTAGCTATGCTTATGAGCAAATTATCCTAAATATTTAACAAAAGTTATTGTGCGTAGAGCATTCTGTTTATGCAGTTAGTCACAGATTGATTGCTGTGTTGCTTAACAGTTTGTACAAACTTTTGTTACTTCTCCACACATTTCTACTGAAACTTCAAAATGGCATTTTCAATTGGTGTAAAATACATGGTGTTTTCTGAGAGCGTTTGATATTCTTGAGCCGTTCAATAGATGAAATCTTTTGGCTGTTATTGCGTGAGCTCGGCACTTATTTCAATTGTTCGATATTTAGCCAAATGCATTAAAAGAAGGAAGAAATGAAGAATGTATGTATTTAGAACAAGTTAGCTTAAAGTCAATTTCGTTTAAATATCTTGGAATTTCGCGAAAAATCCCTTGCTAGCCTTTTTTTCCGTCGACTACCGCTCTGTCTCCGCATTCGCGACTACAAAGTGAAAGCTAGAATTCTGTCCACCATGTGCTCACATTGGGTTTAAACACTCACCAGCGCCAAGAATGTCTATAGCAAAAAAAATCATGTTGATATAAGTTAATTTTAGAAAATAATTGTGACCAAATAGGTAAATACCCGTCTATGTCAGGGTTGGTCACTTGTACACAGTCTCTGCTACAAGTTGGATGGTAACCCGTTATTCAAACGGCTAACAGAGAGGCATTTGATACAGCAATTTAAATTGAACTACGATAACCACCGAAAAAGCCTAGCAATTTAAAACAAACAATCTCCGTACCAGTAGGTATCTCTGCAGGAAAAAGAAGGTTAGTTTCACACTCAGTGGTATTTCACAACATCCAAAGTGACGACTTACCCACCAAAAGGACTTTGGCCACTGAATAAATAAAAAATAATAATGATTAATTTCAGAGGTTTCGATTAAACTAAAAGATGGAAGAGAGCTTACCATGAAAAGCTGAAAGTTTATACAATTGAAGTAAAAATTTAATTAAATTATTTTAATGTTCATTGAGTAAAGTGCCACCTACCAGAAGGTATATCTATGAGAAAAAATAATCAAGATGTTCAACAATGTCTTTAATATTTATTAATTAAATTAAAAATTTCTAGTATGTCTCTTTTTTAAACCTACCTCTCACTGCGAAAAGGGGGAATTCATTAGAGAATTATTTAAATTATGCATTATATAATATAATAACATAACTCACCCGTCTTGACAATTAAAGCTGGATTTTAGATATAGAATTAGTGTAATGTTTACAAAAATTAGGTGTTATTTATGAGTTATATCTTACCAGTATCCACTTGAAATTGAGTGGCTTTAATAAAAAGAGCAAATTAAAAATGGTTCGTTTGAATCACGGTAATTTGCAAAATTTTATCCACAATGAAAAGTACCTATTAGCAAAAGTTGCCAAAAGGCAGAAAATCAGGATATTCGATAGCATGATGCAACAGAAGTGCAATGCAGGATATCCTAGCTCACAGTTTCCGCATTTATTCAAGTGAAGCGTTGAAATCATCTAATCACGTAAGAAATCTCAAGGTCAAAATGACTGCCTCATTGGCTAATTGAACCGTTGACTCATACATGGAAAAATCTGGCATTTGATCATACAAACTTCGAGGTTTGATATTTTTGATTTGTGTGCATCCGGGTATATTCATAAACTTAAATGGACATAAGAAAATTAGATTTTTGGAAATGCCTCAACGTTCAATTGATCTTTCAGCATTTTTACACGATTTTATTAATACATAACTAGAAAATTCAAGCCGAATAAAGTCGAAAATTCGATTTTTCTATTTAAGCATTCAACTTAAATGTAAAATCCCTTATGAGATTATTGCAAATTGCTGCATTTTCGGGACATCAAGCAGAATTTCGACGCTATAGCTACGTTTTCGTAAACAAAGTGTAGTTAGTGCTGAAAAACGTCATTGCGTTTACTTTATTTATAATAATAAAAAATATGTTTCCATTAAACTCTTCCAAATTGATTCTTCCAATGTAATTTGAAAATAATGGAACATACTTCCTCGAAGCCTGTTATCAGAATAATAAGAAGAAATACTGTTTCACAAATTTAGTGATTCCTGCCAAGCCATCAAGTCACAATTTAATTTTTCTTGTCATAATTTGGATTGCAAATGAATTCAAGTAGTACTATAGGCACTTGGTTGCAACAACAGGCTAATGTTACTGAAAACATAAGACATTAACAAAGAAGGGTTATTTACGCAATCACAAAGGTTTCGCAACACACAATCTCATTTAGGCGTATCACATGACATTTATTGTATGGTAACTGAATAATAATGTAAATAAATGCACTAGCTTAATTGGCTCTCGAATTTGTACGCTTAGCATAATGCGTGATAATCAAACACTAATGGATGCCTTAGAGTTAATACACTAAATTACTATTTAGCTTCCAAAAAATGTAAATGTTCGCTTTTGAAATTTTAAAAGCAGTGGGGCTATTGATTGACAAAATCCGTCAAATGTTAAATTCTTGAAAGAACTCTCATGTCAATCTGCACAGTTATTGAGGAAATATTGCTTGCTTCTTTGAAAGCAAGAACACTTTGAAACCTACACACAACGAAACTTCATGTCACCTTAATTTAATTTAATTTCTTTTATAACTAGCATTTCGATAGTAAATCCCTGGTTTTTAGTGTCATAAACACTCATTTTATAGGCTGTTCTCTAGCGCTCAAGGAAGCGATTTACTTACTTCACTTGCACCACTTGGGTGGTAGCGCATGGCATTTCGGAATTGCCCTTGGCTTCTGCACACAGCACCCGAGAAAATTTTGTCATCATCTCAACAACAACAACAACATCTCGGAGGAGACAAAGGGCTTCACAATGTGTGGAAACGAAAGAGAGTTCAGGAAAAGCAGAATTTCAACACCTCAAACGTTGACTTAGAGCAGAAAGGCAAATCTATGGTTGTAGCATATATTTGGACAAAATAGTGACATCGTTTCTTGGCTACAATCACAAAAAAATATGCTCATTTAATCCTGTGCTGTGCTATGATGCGCTGCGCTGCGCTGATATGGATATGCTTCTCAAGGACAGGGCGCTAACGACCACGGATGAAACACATATCCATTAGTCATGATTTGTGTTCGTCTCCAGAATAAGCGTTCACAACTGCATATGGCAGCGCGCAAGCAACATCTCATCTACTACGTGCGTTCATACTTCCATCCGCGGTTTCCCAAATCTTGGACGTTTTTGGAAGTTAAACTTAAACACAAAGGACAAATAGCTTAAGTTCCATTATTGTTTATGTAGCACGCCTCCTGCTGCGAATGGCACTGAAGCCCTGAAATGGGTGGGAAGCAGGAAACAACCTCTCCAGCGCCACTGATTTCGAGGGATTTTTATTGGTCTAACTGACTCCGGACACTAATGGTACGTGTCAATAGTTTAAACGCCTTCAGCGCTCTGATCCTCACTGCTGTCATCTCAGCGGTGGACCAATGAATGTGCTCAACCCAAGTCTTATCACACACTTTTACAAGGTTAAATTAAATCTCCAACGAAGACGTCCTCTTATTTCGATCTGTGTGTTGGCTCCTCGAATCACTGCTGAGCTCAGTAAACACTTAGAGAACCTAGTATTCACTGATCCTGTTCTTTGTTGGGAGCTGCACATAGGGGATGGATTCCTTCACGAAAGAGGTGCTATTAGAAAATCTCTGATCTCAAAGACGGTAAATGTTTCGGAGACTGTGGAGTGTTGGAGTAGAACCCTCCAGTATTGTTTTGTCCCTCAAGCTGTGGCAAAATATGATTTCTTGTGATGAATTGTCGTCGTTTACCACCATTTCTTGTCGTATTCCGGAGCAGCGCAAGTATGGAGACAACCGAAAGAAGTATTTGATCAAGACTACAGCAGCTCATCTTGGCAGAGCCCCGTCATGTTTTCACGATTGGGAGAATTCAGCAGTCTGGATTAAGCGCGTCTTTCCGCTCTCTCCATTTACGCGACTTCGCTGTGAAAACGATTCTTTGCAGCTTTCGTTACGAAACAGATTTATTGAATCGAAGAACGCCAACTGTTTGTGGTGCCTTAGAATCAACCATTCACGGTATCAATATCTGCACGAACTGACGTACCAAACTGAAATCGCCTTGACTTAATGTATCCGCATTTATTGGGCCTATAGATGATAGAGTAACAAATGTATGCTTTACTTAACTGTGCAGAATCCAGACTATGAGTCACGCATCCTGATTGTCTGAAATGTAATCTTTTAAGGGAAGCACCTTTTTTAACAATCTGCAAGGGTTTGACAAAATAGTGAAAACAGCTAAAAATCAACCAATTTATTTCCGTTTGGTGTGGGACAACCAAACAATATAAATATTAGGTTGCGATTGTTTATAACATGTTCAAAGCTTGCAATAATGCTTTTGCACAGCACTTGTTTCCAGCTTTAGACAAAACAAAACTCTTAATTGATATACCATCTTTGCCTGCTTCATTTTCTATTTAGTAAAATATTGTGGACTAATGTTTTCGGTTTTCGACAAATTTTGATGGTCAAATAAATTCTTCAAACTGTAATTAGTGATTTTGTTTGGAAAACAATTAAATGTGCTTTATAAAGCGAAATCACATTGAGAACGACCAAATATAAAAAGAAATAGAGCTTCGTAGTCAGGGAGTGATAAATATTCGCTAAAAATATTTGCTTAAATTTGTTATTTTAGTGTACAAAGTATGAATGTTAGTGTTTCAGATTTCTTTAAATGCTGCTTACCACTTTATTTATGTTTATATCAACTCTTTTAATATATGAAGTTTTTGCTTTAGTCAATTCCTCTTTGCTAACGCTTTTCAAGGAATATGAAACAAAGGAACTTTTCTTCTACTGAACACGTTTGAATAGAACAAAATTGCTACGCTGTTTTTACAGTAGGCATTTAATTGAAGTATCCCACAATTTTGAGAACACAGCATTAAAATCCTTTTTAAAATTCCAAAAATTTTCACTTCAAATGTGCATTAACAAAACAAGACGTTTTTTAACGAAAAACAATCGTGAGCATGGTTCTTCGCTTTCCTTGCCGGAAAATCCAAAAAATTCAGAAGTGAAGTTTGGTTGTGTGGGCTGATTCAAAATCCTTTAAGAGAACCAAATAAAAATACAATTATTAAACTTAGTTAAGTTTTATATTCCCATCATTTTGCTCAATGCTTAATGTGCAGTTTTAGATATATACTTTCATTCCAATTTAGATTAAAAAAACGTTTTTAATATTCAAAAATGAAAATCATAAATATTATAAACAAGCAGTAAAAACTTTAATAATTCTAATTTAAACTTTAGAAGTCCTTTAAAAATTTCAGCTCAACTGCAGTTCTATTGCATCCCCATACCCATAAGTTTAGCACTGAATTTATGGTTTGTCGTCTTCTCATCTCTACTTACGTGACTTTAAGCAGCTAGTGCTTTACGGACGTTGACTTTTTAGATTAAAAATTCTATGCTTCTGAGAGAAGTTGTGGTCTCTTGTAACTGTTGTAATTTACCAATTACCAAAATTTAATTAAAATTCTTTTTGTGAAAAAATTATTTATTTGTATAAATACGTTTTGGAAGAATCAAGGCGAAAACAATTTTTTGAGGTTAAATTATTTGTTTTATGCCCACCTTTAAGTTGGAAAAGTGGATTTATACACCGAACAACACAAATCCTTTCAAAACTTTTTCGACCCAAAACATCTTTTTTGGGATTTTATCTAAGAAAAAGTTACATTAGCAAATCTCCATTTTTGATTTCAGAAAACTGAATTGATTTATAGTCATAACTACCCTTGTTATTCAAACTTTAGGTAGTAGGTTAATGCCAAAAAACGATTAAATGACAAGCAAGCGCTTTTAGAAATAAAGTATTCAAATAAAAAACTTTATAAAAAGTTTTGTCTCCTAAATTTTTATTTAAAAAGCTCCTACAAAAAACTGCTAGTAGCAGAAGGCTAATTCAATGGGTACTTATGGAACTGAGCTTAGAAATATTTAACAAACAAAACAGTTAAGGAGCGAATCTGTCAATATTAGTTGCTTCCTGTGTGTAAACCTGGGTTTCCTCAGAAGTTAAAGAAAATTTCAGCAGCAACTACAGCTACGACCTTCAGGTTCCATAAAATTTACTTTGGCTCAGGGTTTACAATTTGCGACCATTAATTCTCATTCAAGACACGGCTGCACTTGATTTAGACTGTCTTCTAACATCAAATGCCATAATCAACCGCATCTCAACCAAATCGTCAACAACAAGCCTCTTCCATTGACCCACTCACTGCTCCACGATGCTCACACTTAACAGCAGCTCAATCGTATCCATGGACACTGGCCTCATCAACAAGCTCAAAAAAGCAACAAGCACTGGAATGACGCAACTTCGCTGCCAACACAAAATACAAGCCATTTTTTCGCTCCCTTCCTCCTCACCTGTGACTCAAAAACTACTGCAAATTTTTGGCTGGTAAGCTGAGACCATTCTTCCCGCAATCACATCGCCGGAAGATCTTCAATTACTTGGATGGATTGTCACACCATTTAAAATAACTTTGCCGAATGGTGCCTCTGCTTGGTCTTGACCCAACGGATAAATTTAAGGTCTTGTCGGATTTTGGGAAAAGAAGCGATCTTTACATATCTCATTCAACAACCGCATTCACTTCTGACGTAAACGTCATGAACGCTTTTAAGGGCGAGGAGGGAGCGTTGGAGACAAGACAACACGAGAATTCAAACATAAACTCAAAAAAACGGAGAAGAACCTCAATGCATCGATCAAGGCGTTCCATTGGTCGATACATTTTAAAGGGTCATTTGCGTTAGTAAAGAAGGAATGAAAGCGAAGCAGCCTAAAAAAGACAAATCTTTTCAAAAGTGCCAGACACGTTTTCTTCAAATCCAGCTAGTTTTCGTTTTACAACTTCCGCTTTTCCTACTAATACTTTCCTAATAAATCTTCTTGCCAACGTCAGTGCCAGTAGTGCAGAGCTAAAGGTCACTGCCACTAAGATATATTGAGGACTACATGCGACTCTACAAGTGATCGCCAACTACCGCTGTAGATATGAATGGGTGTAGCATTCCTCTGCAACTGGAACCCTGCTATGATACCTAGATCGTGTCCTGGGATAAGCAACACTGGAAAAGCTAAGGATCCGGAAAAAAATTCAATACTGAAGATGGTCACAAATAGGAATCGGTCCCAGTAGAATAGCAACAGGGAACAGACCTCTACAAAGTGGAAGCCGACACATGATGTGACCGATATCAGTCAAACTCTACTTCAATACTTACTGTTGAGCACCTTAAACATACTTATCTTGTGTTCTTATAACCCATAACGACTATTTGTATGAATCAAAACCTCTGAGAATTGAGGCTGTAATTGGGGTCGCAAATAGCTTGAGAAGCGGAAACAGTGATATCCCAAAATTGCGCTCAAGATTTTTAAGCATGAAATAAAATAATTATTATGATTATTTGTGTTTCATTTCTTTGTTGTTAAATAATTTGTTGCATTAACTAAGCTGCAAGCCCTATCACCTGCATAGCGTGATGTCAGCTGGCCAGACACGACAAACGGGATACTTGCAGGCTTCCCAGACACGCAGCCCGGTTCATCTAGTCAATAAACTTCCCATCGCCAATGGAAGTCTGGGTAATGCCACATTAATCCTAAAACGCCTAAAAACGCTAGAGAACTTTCGTCACTTACCACACGCTCCTAATAAACAATCGGATGCCCACGTCTCATCTTCTCCCTAATAAGGGGTGGTGAATTCATTTTCGAGAGAATCCAGGCTCATATTTACAGTGTTAAAAAGCACCTTTTATATTTATGCATTCATTTAACTACTTTTTAGATACCTAAATGCAATCATCCAGCTCACAGACACAACTCACACTGGAAAGACTCACCACCACCCATGCATTTTTAAACAATCCCCTCACCCATGACTCCAAATCCACTGTGATTTTTCGAACGGCAAGCCGAGACATCGCAATCAAAACGCCGGAAGGTCTTTGATAACTTCAACGGATTGTCATGCTGCTTAGGACACACTGCTAATAAATTTATAGATCTCACGACTCTCACTCACTCTCTCTCTGGGAGCGAAAGCATATTATACCCCAGAAGTAAATCCATCTGGAGAGAACCTAAGTGTAGCCTATCAGCAACAACTTGTTTCAATTAATAGGAATTTCAAGGTTAATGATTAGCGTGATCGAATATTCATCACAAAACATTAAATTTATAAGGCAAAATTAGTACACTTTTCTGCTGAGCGCTGTTGCGTTGCTAGAAGTCAATGAGCTTTTTTGGTTTTTTAATGTATTTCGTACTGAAAGTCCTATTTGCTGACTACCATAATGCCTTTCTTTTTTCGGTTATGGACTAAACATATTCAAGTTTATTTTCATGAGGACACAATTGCATGGCCATTAGGACATTTTGAGTCAGTTGCTCCACCGCGTGCTACCCATAGGCAACAAGATATATGGTGAAATCAAATTAGTAACGAGAATGTAAGTAATGCAAGCAGAACTTGCAACACGTAAATGAGGACGAAGGAAATAGTAACAGCCATCAATTTTTTTAAAAGAAGGGGATGATAAGAGTTACACAAAAGTCATCGACACACAACAGCCGCAATTTCTCCTTTATAATTGACAAAATACTCAAGATCCTAATTTACTAGTAAAATTTGTCGGAATATTCTAGGATAAATTTAATGAAATGAGTGCTTGGTGATAAAACAATAGCCGAAAAGCAATATTATTCACAAACATATAGTTAATGGTAAAATTAATTAAGTTTTAACATTTTTTAGGCATATTTGAAAATAAAGAGTATTCATTTAAAGTTCGATATATTTTCAGTATTATAAATTTGTTACCACCAGAGGACGAGAAAATCTGTCCCTTTTTAACAATATAAAACCATTACTAGAATGCAAATCATGTGATTTTTATTTGAAATTAAAAAAAACCATTTATGGGAAATTGAAAATATTAAATATTGCAGAACCTATTATTCTATTTCTTCTGTCAGTTCTAATTTGTACTCATTTGCTTTGTTTAATATCATAAAATAAATAAATTCGAAAATTTAATTTGAAAAAGCCCCAGAATGCCAATTTTTAATGTATAAACGAAACGTGATACACATTGAATAACGCTGCCGCAAATTTGATTACCCTAAGAGATTGTTTTTTTCTAAAAAAACATCTTAGCAAAAATATTGGTCTAATAGAATATCCAATGAAACATCAGTCTGTTTGTAGTGCAATTTTAAATCATCCACTTTAAAAAGAAAAGAAAATTAACCCATTAATATTTTTTGCTATTACTATTATCAATTACCATTCAATCTTTGAAGATGTTATTTCCTATATTAAATCCCTAACGTTTTGAACAAATGCAATATATTTTAGACGCCTAATATTGGGTGCTTTTAAGCAATCCTTAAAAAGCACTGGGAAAAATTGAAAGAGAGATTAAATAGTAATATCAATTGCTGTAAGGTCCTTTATTGTATATAACTGAAGCAAAATAGCAAAAAACTTAAATTAAATTCGCCATCCAAAAACTTAAAATTAATGAATTTTTTATTTAGGAAAAAAATAATTCTAAATGTAAACAGGACACGATAATTCACTCAGATCTTGTAATAAAAATGCACACAGAAATATTTTAAAACACCCGTAAGTGCTTAAATAATCTTATTTCACACAGGTGCCTGAAAAATTAAAATGGGCAACAAAAGTATTTTAGCCTCAAATTAAACTAATAATTGATGATTTTAAGAAAGTTCGTTTAATTTTTAATAATTTAAATTCCTTTAAAACGAAGGAAAGTTTATCAAAATACGAACAAAAAAATGAAGAACCTAATTAATATATCGGCGTTTTGCAGCCTATTTATTCAGTTTCGCCTATGATTTTGATTGGGGTTTTCAAGAATTTATAAGGGCGTTTGGCTCAAGTAATTTATTTTGTCGTATTTATTAAACTTTTTCTTAAAGCAAAATAAAATGCAACATCTAATTCGTTTTAAACCACGTTTTCGATGACGTTTGCTTCCGGAAACAGTTCTTGAACAAATCAATTTATTACAAAGACAAAATGAATAAGCTGAGAGTTGAAGACTACCGTCCAACTCAGCCAATTTAATGGGTCACGTCAAGATCAATTTCATTTTTGGTTTTGATGACCAAATTAAATATCAGTAATAAAATTTTTTAAAGTAAATTATCATTATCATCTTCTGCTATTCTGTTAAGTGAGTATGACATTTTACTTAAAAAGTGATCAAGATGATTTCTGCAATAATTTTAATTTCCGCTACAAAATATGATAAAAACGATTTGCATAACTTCATTATTTTTAGCAATATTTAAATAAATCCTTGGATTTATCAAATTTTGTGGAAAAATTTGCAAATGGCAACACATATGCTAGAGGTCATTTAAAATTACTTATGCTATTAAATATACCTTTATTTTGTTTGTATATTTTCCGTTAAGCTAAAGAAGTTTTGATTAACAGGATTTAGTCGTGAAGTACCTGACTGTCGTAACGAGGTAATCAATTTCATAAAAAAATATTAAGAATTCACACCTTTTTGATGGTGTCTTAACTTACCTATGGGGGTAACTTCTCCATGAAGTTTGCAAAAACTATCAAATTAAAGTGGATTCCATTATAACGATGTAGGTTGTGATGTAGTCAACGAACCAAAACTTTTGAAAAGGTGGATCAAAAAATCTAGTTTGAACCTAACTTGTCTTCTGTCTTTTAACACATAAGCCATCTATTAAATTCGTTTTGGTGACATAACGATAGCCAAGATAGGCAACATTTAAAACTAAAATCTATTGCAAATAAAGCCATAAATTTGCACAGCATATTCGGTGTAATTCTGCCTTGCTGGAAGCTAGCGAGTATCACACTAAATTCTAGAGACATTTATGGTAGCCTACACAAGTATAAATTACGGGGCTTTTAATAAGCAGGTGCAAGGAGAGTTTTTCTTAAAATAATTAACAGTAATAAAGCAGATCAGAAATTGAAATTTAATAAAATTTGGACCAAACTGAATGTGTTTTTCAATGAGAACAGAAGATAATTTATATTTCACTTAGAGCTTCCTGAGGTTGCTAGTACTTTTGGAATTTGAAATTTCTTAAACGTAATTGAAGTTAAAGAAATGGTTTGACCATGAACCTGTAGTTCAAATTGTTTTTGGTATTAATTGCAGATGTCCACACTGCTCATTGGTGTTCTTGTAAAATGAGACTTATAATGTTTCGCAATACTACTAAAGCATACCCAGCTTCAAAAAAACAATAATGCGCTCACACTTCGGCCGAATCCGTCAAACCGAAATCGCGCAGAAAAGATTACTTAGCCTTCTTAGCCTATAAATAGTACAAAATCTGATCTCCATGGTTTCGAAATCGGATTCTCTCGTTTTAATTTACTTCGAAATTCAAAACAGCAGGTAAAAATAACATCCATAAACTTCTACAGGTTTTTCTGTAACTGAATCGATTCTTATACAGATAAGTTTAATCAAATTAGGAAAAATCAAAAATTGTAGACTCTAACGATATGTTATTCTTGTAGGTAGAACGTCAACAAAGACTGAGAGTGGATTTTTATATTCTTTAAATGAGTCTTTACAATTTTGAGCTTTTAACACCAGACATATAACTTTAGTTAGAGAGAGGAACATAAATCGATTTCTATTTTGGTAATTAGGATATAAATAAAGTGCAAATACATGCAAATGAGATATCATTTGATGAAAATACCAGCATCATGATCGATTATTTCGCACTTAATTTTTATTTTTAAGATGTAGATCAGCGATAAAAGCGTAGTTTATTTTGAAAGACTCGCATCTATCCCACTTGAGACAACGTCCATCTAAAAAAAAATTTTATTGTTTGCCTTTTAGGGATAGGCGTTAATATGTTTTTGTGACTAAAATTAAAAAGGCTTTCTATGAAATTGTGAAATCATAGTATTTTTTGTCTGGTACCTTGCAAATTACCTTATTTTGTTATGCCGCAATTTTTTGCCAGTTTATTTAATCTACAGTGTAGTTGTTGTTTCAGAGTTGAATTTCCACTTTTTAACATCTGCTTCGCATTTTTTTAAATCTTTAGTTTTGACAACTATAAAAATAGAGCAGAATCTACTAATTTACAAAACGCCTGCTGAGATATGAGAGCTCTATGTACTTAACTCGAAAAATTTTATTTCGTTTTATGTGACTGAGTTCATTATGCTTTTGCAGTGGAAAATTCAATCCATATTTCAATTTCATTTACCCTTTGAATTCAAATCTTTGTTATAAAATTAAAGTATGCAGTGTAAAAATCCAACTAGCATATTTTAACTTAAAGCGCCCAAAAGAAATTTACCAGGATAGGATGGAAAATCAAAATACCAAGGAATTGAATGAATTGCACAATAATTTATCATATGTTGAATGTCGCATTTTTTACTATCAAAATGCATTAAAGATGACTTGATATCAACGTTGTAGATTGCGTGATATAATTTTACAATTTAATTCCGGTTTAATTGCCCTAAGTTCTAAAAGAGCACTGGACAATTTAAATAAAGCACAATAACTATTAACTACCAATACTAGACAATTTTTAAGTTGAATGTGGGCAAAAATTATTTCTGGGGAATTACCATATATTCTAATGTCCTTCCAATAATCCAAAAAAGACAAAAATAACAGCAACTTCTTTTTAATCAGTTTAAAAACAACTTCTTATTTTAAAGCTATTTTCATACTTGAAAAATGTTTTAAATCTTGCATTTTTGCTTTTTCGTAATACTTGAGACAGCACAAAGATATCGGTTTTCTGATTTTTTCATCGAAATGATTAACAAAGGAATTTTTGGACGGGGATAAATTCATTTATAGGAAAACCGGTTCATCGGACAATAAAAAATTGCCAGGCTTAGAAATAAATTGCATTCCTATGCACAAGAAGGTACTAGTGAAAAATTATCTGTAGGGAATTCTCTAGTCTCAAAAAAGATTTCAAGAACCCCAACATTTCTTATTCCCGTTATCTATGCCATCATCAAAGTTCAATAAAACCAGGAAAAGTTGTCCCAAAGACGGTAATTGCAACAACCTAAATAAATGCTATCACTGAATTCAGAGTCCTCACATTTTATAAGTTATTACATCGTTTGTTTCGGAAAACAGGATAAATTATTTTTCTAATCAACATCTTTCGCTTGTTAAAGATGATTGAACCAGTGATTTAAAAAGTAAATTATTTTGAGTTATTTAGTTCAAAATGTTAAATAATATCGTCCATTATTTTCAATCCTGCCTACTAGCTTCTTAAAGTACCCTTTATAAAACAAAACGGCACTTTGTTAAGAAAAAGTTCGAAAGATTTTTAAAGGCAATCCTTCGTGTTTACGTAATGTTAACTTGCAAAATGACATTGTTTTTTACAGATTAAGCATGTAAACTCACACTGAACGAATGATGAAAACTCAATGCTTTTTAATTATTTTGATTAATAATTAATAATATTAATTGACATAGGTATTCTAATTTAGCAAATAAATATATCAGTGATATTTATTTTTATTTGGTTTTCCAATCAAATGAGCTTGTGACTCTTGTGAGTGGCGTAAGTTTTTATATCAGTTGCGATATTTTAGTATGATTATTTCATAAATTTCAATCGTTTAAAGATCTTTCGAATTCAATCAGGTACATTATTTACTAGTAAAGCATGACTGAAATTTCCTTTGGAAATGAATTATATAAAGCTGCCATTTTGACCTAGCTAAGAACTAAAAGGGAAAATCCCTTTAAAATGTGAATAATTTTGGTTTATAGATTTGTCTCTAGCATCTTAAAATATGTACAAACATTGAAATATCTTAAATGGCTGGAAGCTGCATTTCTAATATAGTCTTCAATATATTCACATAATGACTGCTAGGAAGTATTATTCGGTGACGTTAATCCTGGTAATTCTTACTGAATATAGTTTAACCTTGATTTAGTAGATTTTAACTTCAGTTATACACTTCAGTTAATATTCGTATGATTTCATACGTCCAGCTTGGCATCGTGCTTATCACCCTCGAGTATAGAATACAATGCTTTTATTTAAATGAGGTATGACGTATTTGTGCGCTATTGTTTTCTTTATTTCTGCTCTAAAAAGTTCAGCAAATATGTTTTAATGCAAATTTTAACAAAAACATCATGTTTAATAACCAGGCAATGTAAAAATGACTATTTTCAATGCAATGATTTCAAAATCAATTTTGCAATGGTCCAAAAAATAACCAAAATTCATACAGATATTAATGCAACTGATATTTTATTGATGACTTTAAATTTATGCATTAGTCAATTTTCATGGAATAATTATATTGCTATTATGTAAATTTTGACTTTGAAGCAAAATTAAAGCTTTAAACCCGGAAATACTGTTTAAGCAAACATGCTCCATATTTTTGCCATAGAAAACCAACGAACAATTTTACTGATTCCAATGTTAATATTCCGCCATTGTGTTCAAACAATTTTCCCCAAAGTGCAAAATGTAGAAATAATAGCAATTTTATTCAATAATTGGTTTTGAAAGAATTCAATTATTGTAGTTAAGCATTATCTAAATGGCAATGCCGAAATAAATTTAGTCTTAAAATGCCAATTCAAAAATGTCATAATTAAAGCTTATTTTAGAATTCTATGCAATTTGTGCTTGTCAAGTGCAAACAAAAACAAAATGACTGTAGGCATGACTGTATGCAGAATTAGGAGCCGAGTCTATTCCTGCGATTCAAAAATTGTTTCTTGAGGTGCTTATTTGATTTTGGAAATGATTATTATGATCAACTTGGCTTTATGAGAGAAAAGCTGAATGACAAACAAAATGTGGCGATTTTGAATGAAACGCTGCGATGTTAATTCCTTTTCATTTTGAACATAAAAGTCAAGTATTGTTTTTACACAGAAAATGGCGTTCGCCTTCAGAGGTTGACCGATCGTTCACTTTTAGTTAATGATACCACTTTCCGATCTATCGAATATTTTTCAATACAGTAATTATTATTAATATTATTAAATTTTAAATATTATTGGTCAGTAGCACGTGACATTGAAGCGTAAGATTAATTCGATCCAAAAAAATGTGGAGAGATGAAATTGTAAGAAATCGAAGATTTTTCAATTAACCCTCTTTGCAAACATGTGGTTTTTTTTCACAACGACGCCACATTATTTTAAAAACACCTGTACGATAAGATGTTTGTTTAATTACGATATAATTATTAGGAAACACAAATAATAAATTCGCCCAAGAAATTAAATTAATTTATGCGATCACCTGCAAGACTTAGAGCATTTTCAATTGTAGAAGTATCAACCTCTATTAAATTCAAGAAAAACGTTATTTGGATACACTGCTTTATTTTCAAGCGTAGTTCATTATTTTTTAAGTTCTTTTGTGCGTATTTGTAAGTTTGGATTTAAATAAGAGATATCTTTTTAACGACGTTGTTCTAACTTAAATAAAGTATTCAACATATTAAAGAGACCGAAATAAATTGTAGGCTGCATGGCCTTTATAAATAAAGACAAATGTGCTTTTAGAGTTAATTATTTTCAAAAAAATTACGTATCGCAAAGAACATCACTAATTTATCAAATTTTTTCAAATATGGACATTTAATTGCCTAAAATTGCTTTCTGTTCTCTTCAGCGTAGAGTACTTAGCATGATTTATGCCAGAGTGCTAAAGCTTTCGATTTCTTGAAATAAGGTACATATAATCGAATTTTAGACTATCCATAAAAAGGGCATTTTTGTTTTTTTTACCATTTCATTGTTTCAAAGTATAATTTTATGGTTTGAAATAAATGCAGCAAGTTTCAAAACGGTTCTTTCTATCAACCTCAATAACAATTGTGTAACTTGTAATTTCCAAGCACAAAAACATCTTTCAGTTTTTACAAACAAATTTGCTGTAAGCCAAGGGTATATTTGCAAATGAGACTTTCCCGTCAACTTATTTTGCCTACCTTTAACTGGTTGTGATGCCCACTTCAACCTTAAATATTTGCCTATCAATTTATTCTTCTAGGAGTTTCTGCCTGCCAAAAATGCAATTTGTTAGATTGCAAAAGACAGACGTTGTAACTGCAATCACAAGTTCACGTTTTCAATACTCCCTGAGCTGTAGACTGTAGGCATAAATCAAAATATGATTTAGTACTTTTGAAATTAATCTTCTACCCTAGGAACTTTAGAGACAGGGTTGCATTAATGTTGGTTAGCACAGAATAGACTGAGATTGACGTTTTATGCATTTATGAAATCACAATCATATATTGCACCTTCGATCTAAAGTACACGCCTAGATGTGCAGTTTACGAACATTTAAAATACAGATATGATATCGCAGTTGGTGAGCGTAAAAACACTTCTCCATTATAGTGCTTAGACCTTATAGTGACATTAAATTTTGCAAACCCCACTCGTAAAATATTAAAGACATAGCAAACAATCAATTTCGTATAGTTATAGGACTATCACAAGTAAAACACACTCGAAAATTTGCAATTGGCAAATGAAGTCGTTATTTTAATTTAAAATATCAACAATTTTCAATCTCCTTATCTTACTTTTATAAGGACTAATTAATTTCGAGCAAAAACTTTTTTTTAATTTTGAATATATATATACTTTTTCTTTCATTTTAACATTTATATTAGTTTCGTTTGCAGAAAGGCAAAAAATGGCGTATATAAATTTTGGTAACTTCCTCTGCAAATTGGTATGGCTAGATCACATTTCTCGAAGTCTCCAGAATTCTCCTACACTTACACTGAAATTAAGATTTGAAAAATAAAATTAATGTAAAGTGTTTGATAAATAAAGAATGCCCTATAATGTAAGTGCTTTTAAAGGATATTTAACCTCACTAAGTGCGCGCATGCTATATAAAATGCAAATAAACATAAATATGGAAATATCGAAAACTCAAATTTTCTAATCTAGTTAAAATACCATAATGACGATATCTTTCTCTACCAAACAAGTAAAAAAGCTTAAAGGTTTAATAAGATACTCAACAATATAGGTTTTTTTCGGAGACAATTTTTCAAAAACTAGGAGTAACGTTTTTCCAAGCCCTGGCTCTTTGAAAGTCACTGCGTTTAAATTTTAAGAGTTATTGCATTTTATTAAGTTAGCTTATTGTTTCATTTATTGTTAAATCTATATAGTTTCTGAATAAAAAGCGAGGAGTGTAAATATTTAAGTATAATTTATATTTCACTATTTTCAATTTGGATTGCTTTACAGTTAAAAATGCGTTGTTCTACTAAAACACCAAAAACGAATAGATGGTTATCAATAATTCTGCAAAAAATATAAATGCTACCTTTTTCAAACTCCTTCCCATTGTTGCTTTGCTTCATAAAAGTGTTAAGAATCCTTATGTAACCGCTTTTTTCAATCTATTTTATTGTTGAGCTTAAGTTTCCTTTGATTATTTTAGTAAAAAGAAACAAATCACCCTAATCTGGATATGATGTAATATTCAAGCAACGAAATGAATCAGCAAAATAATATTGTTCTATTTTTTATAAAAACAGGCAGAGACACGTTTTGGGTTAGTTACGTTTGAGTCCAACAAACACCAAACGGTTTGACTTAACAGTATGAAAAATCATAAATAAGTTTAAGGAGATGCTTAGCGTTTATTGTCAGCTGGTTTTGTGCAGCATTATTAGTAGCACCTTTTCTGCACTTTCAAAAATCATGTAACATCTATACAAAAGTTCACGTTTCACAAAATGTAGACTTTGAAAGTTATTGATTTACCATTAGTCTGTCATTTCTCCAAAATACAAAAAATATAACCCTTTAGACAGTAAATGCAAATTCAACTTGAAATTATCAAAGAAAAATGTATATTTGGTGAAAAAGATGTACCACGATTTTTGCAGAAAAAATGGAGCAATTTTTGGCACCTTTATCAACAAAAAATTATTTAATCTTTGTTAATATCAAGTGATTTCATTTTTCACATTTGTTCTCTATTTATGTATTTATAAGCTCTGCTTTCTCATTTATATTACTAGTAGCTAAAGGGTTTCAAATACAGAACCTCGACAACAACGTTGCTCATTTCAAAGTAAAAATGATAAATAGTTAAGACACAATTTACTATTTGATTTTATAGAAAAACTTTTATTACCTCATGAAGCAAAGATACAGCGTCTATCATTTGTTTCAACGGTTATCGAAAGTATAATACTCATATAATTTGCAAATCCAAAATTTTGCGAAAAATCATCAATTGAAAAACAAATTGTTCAAAGATAACTTGATCGTGTTTTAGCGAAACAACATGTTTTGGCTGAATCTAACGAGAGCCATTAATATATAATTTAGTTGAACATTTATCATTAAAATTTACGTTGCCTATTTCTGACATAAACGCAATGATTTCGTTTGCTTTGAGCTCGATGTTTCTTCAGTTTTTAATTGTTGACGATTAAACGCCACATATTTATATATTTTTACACAGCTTTCCCCAAAATAAGAGCTTAGATTTTGTTTATAAATATAAATTTTTCATTTTATTGCAGTACTCAATTTATTCACTTAGTTCTAATTTTAGTTTGCATCGTTTGATCCTACAAATGCCTTATCAAAAAAGGTAACAAAAATGGTCACTATTATTTGGGTCTATCGATTATAAACACTCAACTACACTTCCATCACGAACTAGAATAGTAAGAAGTTGTAAAAAACGCAATTATTGGTTTTACATGAATTTATCATAACCAATAAATGCTGGCATCATTCTACAAACTGACGATATCTAGATATATATTTATTTTTAATCTACAACGTCGCTTTGAACATTGTGTCTGAGTCGATGTCTGATAATAGAATATAAACACGGTAATATTTTGAAATTAAAAAATACTTTAACCTTGATGCTATAATCGCAATCATGACATGTGCACTGCATAGACAATTTGGAATTCAACCCGTAAATATAGGCCTTATAAATATGAAAAAGCTCTTTTATATTTCTGTTTATCCCTATTACAGATAAACTCGCTTTTGAAACTATAATAAACTATTAGAAGAATTTCGAGGCATTTTATTGAATTACAAGAAATCACATTTAAAAATTGCAAGGGCTATGTGCAGATCAAAACCAAACATTAACATATTTAAAAAACGGATTTTACACTCATAAATAGAAATAAGATCTCCAAAAAATAAAAATTAAATATATGATCCAAGCTATTTATCTTTGTTTAACAAATATTGTTATGTTAAAAAATCAACAAATCACAAAGGTGCCTTCAAAAACAGTATTTTAATAGTTGACGTATTTGTCCGAACACAGATCCACGCAGCCCAAGAGGAGTGCTTCCCCAAAATTAGCGCAACAATTTCGATTCCTTCGTCCTCTTCTCCTCGGAGAACCGGTTGCGTAGTCACCCTCTATGGTGGTTTTGGTGCATCACTTTTCTTGTTGTTGTTTAAGAAATGATAAAAGTTTCAGTTATTTACCATAAACCTCGTCATAATTAGGATCAGGTGTAGTTGTTGCTGAAAGAATAAAGTTTTTAATATTAAATAAATCCAAACGTTAAAATACCTCGTCTGTAAGTTCGGACTCCCGGTCTTGGACTCGGCGTTGGTGTTGCTGAAAATATTAATAAGTTAAAATCGTTTCATTTATGAAGTGCAGTTAAATTTTAACCCACCTCTTCTTCTGTAAACTCTGACTCTTCTTGTTGACTGCATAGTTATGTCAGCTGAATAGTAGGAAAAAATGTTGAAACATGAAAACCCGTTAAACAGTAGCTTACCTCGTCCTCTTCTTCCCAGTCTTGGCCATCGCGATTCAGTGATATAAACTAAGCTTAGCACTAGTATGCCATCGTATATTAGGTTACACTGAACAAACCTGTAAGAAAAAATATTGCGTGCATTTTCATTCAAATTATAAGGGCTTTGCTATTTTTATAATAAAGAACCGTCTTTTGTCCAATCATTTTAAAATGACGGAATAATTAATTTACCTTGAGTTAATTGGGCGTAGGAGCAATACCCATGAGAGACAAAAAATGAGAATGGACCTCAACTCTCTTTCTCATTGAACATTAGATCCTCCTATCAAAAAACGTATAAAATTAAGGCACGCTGATTTCATAAACGTGTTAAAATATGTATTTGCCTTATGAACTTGTCAAATTTAGCGTCAGGCTTTAATAAATGAATGCAACATATTGCCTTTTATAAATAAAATTAAACCACTTTAAGCTGTCTCAAATCTATCGAGATATAACCATATCCAGCCAGTCTTAATAATTATATTGACTGGTTTTGGCTCTAATGCCACATAATTTTCTGGCTGCTGATTCCTAGGCTTCATGGTTTGTAATGTTTATTAGACCCGCAGTAAGATACTTGTGTTTCAAGTTTAGTTGAATCCACCGCGGTTCATCTGAAACTAGAAATATAGCTTGGAGGTTTTTAGCAGTGTATGAATATTAAAGAATGTTAGGTTAATCTCAGAGAATTAAATTAGGAGTGAAAAAAGAGTATGCAACTTTTTCTAATGCCATTTTGCGTTTTTTTAAATGGATAACAATATTTCTCTTTGTTTGCATATTGATATGGTTTGAAATAAACAAGTAACATTCTAGAAGTATGTGATTTCAAATCCAACTTTTAAATTTATTTTGGACTTCAAATAACGAGAAAAAAATGTCAACGTATATTAAAAAATTGACAGTTTTTTAAAACATTTTAGCATTATTACCAATTTTGATGGTTAGATGAGTTCTAAGTATTAGATTTAGATCTGTGTCGAGTCAGGTGAGTTAATACTATGATTAACTTCAGAAGTGATATCTTTGATAACATTTGTTTTGCAATATTCATCATAGCTGAAAGTTAAAATAAATATTTATAAGACGTGATTAAATCAGAGATTTTTGCGGCATATTTCTTTTCAGGAATAATGTAAATCTTAAATATTTAGAATTTACCTATTAAAATATTCATTAAATTAACTATCTATTTGCTAAGCACAGAAATGCATGTCCTGGGTGTTGCATTAAATAAGAAACACTTTGAGGACAAATTACACAAAATTTAATCATCAAAATGCTTCTTAATATTGGAAAATCTTCGCTTTTATGAGATTTAAAGGTGTTTGGTTAATAAACATTTGTTTACCTTGGCATTTGTGCATTAAGTCCTTTTCTTTCCATTCAAAAAATAAAACAAAGATCCTCGTAAAATTATAAGCGAATCGATTAAAACGGTAAACACTTAAAATTTATTGATGATTTATTCTCCAATAAATAAAGAATATGCTCCTATATGTCACCTCTGCTTTGTACTTACAGTAACAGATTTTTTTAGGAAATGTCGGACCTCCCAGGATTTGCATAGCCTAAATCACAGCAAAGTTTTTGGTTTTATTTTCCATATCTGTATGATACCAACCATTTGTCATTATCTATGTCAAAGGCAAAGCCCTTTACACGTGATAACAGTGGCCAACCAATATTATTCCGTTTTAATTATTTCGGTCGTCTTTTTGTAATTTCTGGCTCTGTTTGCCTTTATAATCAAGAAAGCTGCTCCGAACACGATGTGCAACTCTATTTTCTTTTCGGTTATCGGCCACCGATATCTACTGAGAAAAAGAGCTACTTTATTTCTACATGGGGCAAACGTAAAGGCCTAAACCCGAAGTGACCAGGCTGTTACTTCTGCTATGAGTTATCAAAATTAGTTTTGCAACCTCATAGATATCTGCGAAATTCCATTGTTCTCTAAATTAAATCTAGAAGCTGGGCACCAATGTATCAGCATTCTGAAGCATATCTGCGAGGCTAAGTCCTTGAGATCCATCAGCTCGGTTAGAGAAGGATTTAAATGAATTTAAATAGATTCGGTAAGAGGCATTATTATAGCGGTTAAATGATCCTAATATGTCAAAACTTTCACGGACGTTAATTTCAATCTCCGTGAAAGCCCATAAATTTCATCATTTTCTAATATACCGTTCTATTTGTCTAAAAATCCAGAACATTTGCCTGTCAAACACTTTTACAAAAAATTTTATGTCTGGCGTGCATCCATTTGGTAGCATCTTAGATATAAACAACGACTGAATTAAAAATAAAACAAAATTCAATATAAAATGACCATTTTTACCCATAACATTCTACATGGTATACGTTGTTCATAAAATTAATTAAGCAAAAATGCATAAATATTAAATTTTTAAATAACAATAACCAGTAATTTTATTTTTGTGAAATTTCACTAAAAATTTGTCTTACCCAAGCGTTAGTGCATTTTTCATACATCGATTCCATACTATAACATGTAACGATAAAAAATAAGGCGAATTGTAAATTATACTCTAAAATCAAAAACTGATTTTCAATGCATTGGTTCTTAAAAAAATGAACTCCAACCAAGTGTCTACTATGTTTTTCTTGTTGTATGTAAGTGGCCAGTTGATTAATTTTGAATTATTTTCACTGTAGTCGAGCACACTGATCAGCAACAGACAAATTTAATTTGACACAGGAGAGGTGTGAACATGTTTAATTTCGACTCTATGAGTTTCATTTAACTGCTTTAATAGTTCAGTGGGGTTTTAAAATGCACACTCACATTACGATTATTAAATTTTTGATTGTGTAAAGAAGGTATACCGTCTATTTCTAATTACAGTGATAATACCAAATTTGTCTGTGAAATGGTACTTCGTATCCAAATTTCAAGTAAAATTCCTTTTAAATATCACATTTCTTCTCTATTTTTTATTATTTGCATGGTAAATATCAAACAACGATGCTTTGCTTTTGTGTTAAATCAAGGTTCGGAAATATTGTTTTTCATAAGATCATGTGTATTTTTAATGTAAAGTTTACTTGAGAAGAGGTAAACATGAAGCACCCGCTACTTGTTTATTCCTGCAATATCCCCGATCTTTCAACTATCCTTCAAAAACCTGTCTTTGCTTATGAAGATATTTAAAAAGTGTTAAATGAATTATCACAAAAACATCAGTCAAGATGAACTTAAGAACATCGTGTTACTATTAAACACCAAAACTCTGGCATTTTAGTGGCACATGTACTGAAAACAGAGTTATTTAAAGAGTTTAAAAAACCTGCTTTTAATTTATTTTTCCAAAACGGTATTAAAAAAATATATCATTACATTTTCCTGAATGCTGATGGAGTTCAACGCGAATTGAAAAATTCAGTGTTTTTTAGACAATCAAGATTTGTTTTATATTCGAATATTTAAAATTTACTTAAACAATCATAAGCATTGTTATTTCCATTTTATATCAAATTTAATCAAATTACCATTTGATTAAAGATAGTTCATTCATTAGCATACTTTTGAAGTCAAATTGTAATGCTATTTTGTTTCGATGCTTGATTTTTTAGTCTTTTCGTAAGATCTCCTAGTATATTATGCTTTATGATCCACATGAAAAGGATGGCATGAATATTATGATTTTTTCACTGTGACAAACATTTTTCGTCGATTCCTTACTTTTTTCTCAAATAAGAATGTGACAACTTACTCTGTATTATTATTATTATTAAAACCAATCAAAAACATTCCTCAGGCCAATCATTTTCTACTATAACGGATCTATCAGGATCCATTTTTACTGAGAACTTGTCTTCCTAGCAAAAACAATCAATGGACGATTAATTGCTCTTTGAACAGCATAAGCGATCAATTTATTCAATCATATGATTTTAGAAATAAGCCTCTTAAATATTGTTCCTATGTTCAAAAGGCATTGTCTTTAAACAAACGTCTGTTTGCAATATAAGCGGATATCTGGTGTTATAAATCCGCAATAAAAGTTTATCCTGATTTTTCAATCTTTCTAAAAATAATTTCGTATTACGCACGATAAACTTTTTGCATAAGCATTTAGATTAAAAAAATAAGAGTATTTTTAATTGAAATATTGGAGTTGTGATTTACTGTATTCTCATTGATTGCAATTTGCAATCTGTCATGCAAAATTAGGAAAAAAAGGCTTTTCAAGGGGTTTCCTAAGCATTTTGTGCCTATCATGACTTTAAATTAAATTTAAAAGGCATCACTGAATACTTTAACACTATTAAAAACTATTAGTATAATATATGTATTTTCATTTTCGGTCACCAAAACCACCTCATACAGTTTGACAATTACAATGAATCATAACAATATCGTGGAATGTTTACCAGTGCATCTATTTGCATTATCTTACGTAAAATGCCTCTGAACAGAAAACGGAAACAAGATTGATTTTCATTTATATTAAACTTTGGATAAGGCAAATGAAGTAATTAAAACCAAAAATTGGTGGTCCAGATAATTTGCGGGCTAAAAGTCTACGAAACAATAAAACTTTTTATTTCTAATTTAAAAACTGCACCATTTATCTGTTTAAAGTTATGCTAATCACAACAAAATTAGCATTCAATATTTT
>JAUOZQ010000588.1:0-29959 GCA_030710315.1 Anomotaenia brevis
AAAATCATACCATCTCGCACTAATAAAAATGAGTTGAATGAGTTAAATACAAAAGTGGGTATTCAAAACCATTAATTTTTGACCAACCATTTATACATCCCTGTACTGATTCAGTTTGCAAGATTTATATATTAAATTGTAATTCTTTCCATAAAAACTTACGGCAAACTATAAAACCATTTAAAATTTAGTTTGGCCACAAAAAGTTATAAATTATTGAGTTTAAATTATTACAATATGCAGTTGTAACTATAAAAGAATTAGAATAAAACACAAATAATTTTATGAAAAGGAAAAGTAAATGTCACAGAATACTTCCTCTCTTACCCATACCAAAGGCTGCCAGAAAGGAAGTCACAAACACAATTACCAATATCACAAAAGAGTAAATTTTGGGCATCATAATGCTTACCTCTCGACTTTACCGGAAATCATTAATACAACTAGAAAAAATCTTAGCATAGCCCCAAAATTTCTTTTCACTCTTAACGAAAGCCACTCTAGGATGCAAAGAGTGAAATTTTATGATAGTTTTTGCTCAGATTGATAAAACTTGGTGGATAGATTTATTACGTAAACTAATGTTGCATTCGCAAAAATACCATTGGTGAATATATCGTAAATTTAATTAATGCGTGGCCTTGAACCCCACCTGGAAAATATACAGCCAATCTGATTGCGTTACTTTTGCATTTTTATTCTAACCCCATTTTGTTAAGAAATCCGATTTTGTTCCCTTGGTTTTACAAAATCTTCTTTTGGGGTGTCGTCTCACTGTTGGGGTTTTAATTTTCGCAAAAGCGTGTAGGTAAGTTCGTAAGTCAAAATGAATAAGAAATCATTTACGAAAAGTGAACAAATGGAATTGAATACCTAACCAGTTGTCCATAAATTTTGCTAAGCCTAGATCAGCAAATATTTTAACCCGAAAACGAAAGTTATTTCGTCACCTACAAGGCTGAAATGTATTGAATATTACGTTTCATTTCCGCATAACTGAGTCCACTTCGAGACTGCTTTCTGAATGCACGATTCCCCAAATTTATTCAGCTATTTTACTTTTCTCTGCGGTTTTAATTTGCGATTTATATTCGAATTAATGTTTTTCGAGATATTTATTATATTACATTCCCTGATCGTAAAAAGTAAACACATAAATAGCACCTTAATTTTTAAAACAAATAATGAATACTGTTTTTAAACTTAAAAATGTTTGTAAACCGATTGTGAATTGAAGGACCGTTGGCAGGAATTCTTTTTATTGATAATACTTTAATTACTATATTGCTTAAATTGTAAACATTTTAGCTGGACGTGTCTTTTTCAAGCTCTTGCAGTGGTGTCAATGAATATTTATTAAAAAATATTAGGGTTAAAATATTTATTTGGAGGATTTGGCAAAACATAGCAAGGTTTATTTAGTTTTTGATTTTTTCTTGGAGTATAATTGTTTAAATAGATGTTGCAGCAAACTCGCGTAAAATACAAATTTAATTTTTTTCTTTAAATTGAATACTGTTGATAAATTTGCACATACTGGTACACAATTCGAACTAAATATTAGAAATATCATATAAAAAACACTTAGATCCGATGTGAAATAGCTTACCAATGGCATCTTAATTTAAATACAAAATAATCATATATAAATAACAAGTTTTCCTTTTAAATAAACGTTTTCTTACGGTGTTAGGTTAAACGGAGACCTTGAACATGTTTCACTTTCGTTTTTTCAAAGTTCATAAGTATTATTGACAGCATTTCCCAATCTCATTTTAAGATATTGCACTTACCACCTGTAAATAACTATAAATTTTCAAATAATTTAATACATCATTAATTAGCGATTTAAGAATTAAATATAAATAACCATGCTTCGCCAAAAATTTCGGCACCTGATAACTGGAGAAAAGAAATATTCTTACTTTTAGCAAAATGCGATTTTTGTTAATAAAATCTTACCAGGTCACATTTATTAAAGAAATTTATTGTAAATTAAAGAAAAATAACAAAAATCCATTTTATATTTTGGTACTATAACCAGAAAGTTAAACTGGATTTTTTCTTTCTCGTTAGATTTAACTGAGCAGTTCATTAAATTAATAATTTTCAGTGGGAACTTACAAGTTGCTTTAATCAAATTAATAATTAAACACGTTTCTTTATATTTTGTATTATTAAATCAAATTATTACTGTTGGCAGTTGTAGCTTCAAAAAATAATAAAAGTATTAATTTTTTAGTGGGTAATTTAATGTTTAAATTTGTTCTTTACTTACCCGTACCAAACACTGCAAATTTATTCGCAACCACTTACAAATGGAGAAATTGTTTATTGTTGTGACTTTTTCACTCACTTTTCTACTTCATATATCACAATTAACAAAATTAATGCAAATTTTAGCATAAATCAGGGTTATTCCGTTTTTGCGCAGACAAGTTTTTCGTGGACCTTAAATAAGAAATCAGGCATAAATCAGTTTTATTAGGTGATTCGGTGTGTGCCAAGATAGGGATTGGTTAGTAGCTTTTATTTTTATTGACAACTTCATATAAAAGTATGATTACTACCCACTAAGCGAATCCTTTGCCTTTGATTTATCTAAAAGCTCTATTTGTTTCAAGGTAAAATTTGGTTGTAGTAATTTTATAGTCTTTAATGTAGCAGTTTGATTATGATCGAAGGTATATAAATAAAATACTCTCATTAAGGAAAAGTTTCCGGCAAATTTGTGGATTTGGTTTCCTTCTAATTAATTCCGTACAAAAAATTGAACAAATTATTATTATTTTTGGTACAAAACCACTACAACACAAATCGCACCAATTAACGTTTTTGGGCAAATCTGTTAGAATTCAATCAGTAAAATGGATTTTAAAATATGTGATTTATCCAATGTTAGTAAGAGTGAAAGAATACTTAAAACATCACTGCTCATTTAAGCAAAAAAGTGTTTTTCGAACTTTAAAACTTTATTTAAATTTCTGTTTTCCTTCTACCTTCAAGCTTGTGTGGAAATACAATGCAGTATGAGATATTTGTAAGCCTTTCACGAAATATATTTGCGCTATTTGCGTAGATAAATTTCGGAAGAGACAATAAAGTTTACGTCAATAAAGCTCACTCCAGGGGCTCGTTTAAATTGGTGGCTGCTTTGACTGGCGTCTGGTCTGGACTGGCAAATGAACACGCCCTACAATACGTTTTAAAATACGTAAACCTGGACCTCACTGCAGACTATTTATTGCCATGGATTCGCATTTAAACTATGCAAATCACAATGGTATTTCAATGCTATATAAATCTGTCTCTGTATTACAGGAAGACAAAAGAACCTGAATTCTCCAAAAATAGGCTATACAATATTGCTTTTTTACTCAGATTCCTATGTAAAATTATCGGACACAGTTGCATCTAACAATTTCTTGTATCTACAGGCTAATTAATTGGCCTGGAGTTTTCAAGTCGGTAAGGAAACCGGCTTTTACTTGAACATTTGCTGTGTATTTATGCGTAAACTACCAGCCAGTCTTGCTTTCCTTACAAAAATTCCCATTGCAAATTTTAGTGTCTTTGTTACATGTAGATGTGTGCATGTGCCTTCAGTTACGCCTTCATTGAGTCTGAGAAGACGCTATAACGATGCTGATATTTGCAGTAACTGTGCTTATTTTACTCAAAGAAGTTAACAGGTAAGACATAGAGTAGCTTAAATGGCGTTTCGCGAATTTTGTCAATGTGGTTGATGCTTATTTTGTAGTCTTTGGCTAGGGTAAGTTACATAGACCCTAAAAGTTAATCTCACAGTTTTCAAACGTTCCAATGCAAATGGTAATGCTTTTTATATAATATTAGCGAAGTATATTTGGTTAAACTATCTTTTCCGTTAAATTACGCTAACTTTTAATGTGTGGTATGTATGTGTAATTATTGAAAGTTTCTTTAGATTACAATTTTTCTACATGACAATTTCTTTCCCTAGTAAATCTTTTTTTCGGAAATTTAAACGATTTCTTTAGTCTTCAGTTGCAAAGTTATTCAGTGCAATATGGTAATATTTCGTAAGCTTTTTCAATGTTTTATTTACTTTAAATTTCCACTCATTTATGCTTCATTGCAGGTGTTGTGTATTGGCAGGTGTTAATTGCCCTATGTATAAAGCCTTGCGACAGCTTTTTGATATATATTTAATCAAACTAAGAGTGTTTTTTAAATAAGTGAATCCTGCACGCACAATCCCTTTTCCGATTCCGCGTAAGTAAACACTTCTAATGGGGTAAAAATCTAACTGTATTGTTTTTTTAATGAAGTTGCTATTTGTAAGCGTTTTTGCTTAATGTGGGGATAGCTGAAAACCTCTTATATGATTTTACAAAAAACTTAGTTCAAATGCCGATCGGTACGTGTGAATAAATTACAGAATTTAAACTGGGGGATTTTTATTTCTTTAACTTTTTTGATGCAGGTAAAGTCTAAAATTAATAAATCTTTCATTTTTTCCTTTCCCATAAAGGTCAATTTGCACGTTTTTAAACTGAAATTAAACACGATGCAAAATCAAAAATTTAGGCGATATTATGAATCTTCATTTTAACAAAAAATCTTACAACGCCATTTTACATATATGGCTAATGGAGCAGCAAAATGCTATCTTCACTAGCTCTTTAGGGATAATAATCTAGGGACGTTAAGCCTATAAAAATGAGCTATATCAAACTGAGTGCCAAAGACTGCCTAGGAAAATTGAAAGCTCGTTTTCATATAAATTGAACAACTGTTTGGCAGAATGGTATAATAAGATAAAGTGCACACGCTGTAAGGCTGAGAAATAAATTTGCAGTATGTAAAAACCGTACTCTATATGTACTCAAAAAATCTTCCAGTTACTAAAGTGCCTTATTTTTGTACGCCCTTTGCATAAAAAATATCATCATTTCACGCAGAATTGTGGTAAAGATGGTAAATATATGTATTGAATCTAATTAAATTTTAAATTGGAAATTCTGGAAATTGACAGAAATATAAACATATATTTAGATTTCTAAGCCGACATTTTATTACCTTTATTAAAATATGGGCAAAAAAATTCATAAAATATTTTAAAAATAAAGCATCTAGATCCTCTGAATTCGCAGGGTTAGACACTGCCGTTTCCTTAAAAACTGACCATTTAGTCAACGTAAGAGACTCTCATCAAATGGAGATTGTCAACTGGACTTGCTCAATGTTTTATTTTTCATTATTATATTAAAGTTATAAAGGGTCTACATTCAAATTTAATTACTATTAAAACCAAGAAAACAAAAATATTTTTGAACTATTATCTAATTAATAATGCAAATGACATGCTGTGGTTAACCCAATACGCAATTAATATATTTGCGTACTTATTTGAAATTATCTCTGGCAGTTGGACATTTCATATTGCAATTTTTTAACAAAAATATATTTATTTCATTTAAGGAGAAAGAAGAAGCCCAAAATTCCTTAACATAAATCTATTAACAGAAGAAATGTGCAGAGTATTTACTCATCTCCAAATAGAACACAAGTCTTGTCAATCTTGTGAAGGACTTTTAGAGGAAAATCCAAGTCTTTGCTAGACTAACTTTTTCTAAATTTGGGAATGAATTGAAATCATTACCTTAAGTTGCTAAAAACTTAATGTAAGCAACATTTTTTCATTGGCTACAGATTACACCACTGTGCTTGGTTTGAGTACAGCGAACATTCCCTTAGCGAACCTATTGACATCATAAATTTCGCACAGCATGCCAACGTGTTTGTAGAATTTTGGATGAAAAAATCTCTGACTATCAGAGCCTACATGCTTATATATGGAGCAAGACTTATGATATCTTTTTGCAGTAGATCTCTTTTGTCTCCTTCAAAAATTATTATTTTGTATTTATGAGCGACAATTTAGCTCATAGGTTTAGTCACATTAAAAAATTAATCTGGTTTAGCAAATTATACATACTGTATTAAAGAATTAATACATTTATTCACATTTACTACGATTTTCTAATAACGCAATGTGGTCAACATCAAAAATAAAGAAATATAAAACTGATTTATTTTGGTAATTTGAATTTTTTGCAAACGAGACACCTGAGTATTTTAAATCAATTTTTACAATTTTTTGCAAAATAAAACCCACTTTTATTCGAAACTGGCTGTATTGTAGGAGCGTTTAATGTTAATATAATTTAATGGCCACATAGTGGTACCTGTTAGAAAAAAATTGTTAGAGATATTTTTGTGAAATTTAAAAATTTTGAATCTCTTACATAATTATTTTCTTCTTTTGTGTTTTTCAGGTTCAAAATCTAACATTTGCTAACTGTATGCAAAAAAGATTTTAAAAATCGCTATTCAAGGTAGGTTTCATTGATTCCTTTGCACGTACTCGTGTACAATTCACACTGGAGTTGTTTTAAAGAAATGATATATAATTACGCAATTTGATCCTTAGCTGGCAAAAATAACTTACCAAAAACATCTTTGTTAAAAATCAAATTTATCGTTAAAACCCTAATCTTCCTCTCAAAAGAAACTTTGTCTTACGGATGTCTGAAATCCCTGGGTTGTTCGCAGAGAGGACTAGAATTGTTTCAATTTTAAAGAAAATGTGATTTTTATTAATCGTATTCAAAATGTGTTCAATAATAATATATGTATATTGCACTAAACACTCACCATATGAAAATCTGGGCTGTATTGCATGATTATAAATTGCCAAATTAAGTAAAATATTATCTAAATAATTAACCAAATGTACCATTTCTTCTCACTTGTCTAAGCGCTTGAAAACTTAAAGGCCAAAATTTTTTTATTGCGAATAACGAGTGTATTAATTGCATTTAATCTCACCAGTAAGAGCTATTTAGAAGAACGATTAATATTGAAATTTATTTTTAGTTATCACTATTTTATTTTCAAGCATACCATCCGAATAACCCTGTTCTAATTTAATGTACATTTAAACAAAGATAAACAATGACTTCATTTAAACTTACACAGTCCTGAAGATTAATTTAAAAACTTAATTTGTATACTGAATGACAATTTTGACTTCAAAACCGGCGCTACCTTTGACAGTTAAAACTATTAAAAATAAAATAATTTTTAAAAGTAATTCGACGTTTAAATGCTTCGTTACCTACCCAAACCAAATGCTGCAAATGTTGTTGAAACCAGTTACCGGTACGTTGAATCATTACACTTTCTCAGAGATGTAAAATTTACTTTTCAACTTCAACAAGAATGATTAACATAATTAAACCTGATTTCAGCATTGTGGTAAACTGCACACAAAAGTGATTTCATGCTTTTAAAAATACGAAGAGTACACATTGGTTTTCGACAGTCTCTATCAAAGCAAAAAGATTGGTCAATAGCCTTTTTTACTGTGAAGTGCATTTTGTATTCGCTGAGATTTCAAGGATATTGAAATCGGAAATATCAGGAGTGAAATAAGGAAAATTTTACTGATATCCCCCAAATGGAACTTTTTCTATCTATCGGTCATTAAAATTTTCTGTTTTATAAAAAGGAAATCGGTATTAGTTGCGTTTATTGTTTTAATAAATTTGAGAAATAGGTCCTATAACTGTAATTTCCACTTACTTTCTATTGTTTGGATTGGGTAAATAGCGAGGCACTTAAACGTTCAATTTTATTTATTTGTTTGTATTTTATTTTATTTATTATATTTATTTATATAAATATGAAATTTATTTATATTGCTATTTATTTAAACCACAAACGTAACAGTTTTTTAAAGATTGCAAAATACGCATTTTTTCAATTAAAAAACGTTTTCGGATCATTGAAATTTTTACTACAATATTCATTTTATTTTTTTGATTATGTCTTTTGACTATAATAAGGCCAGCTTACAATACTCACTTAAACATCAATATTTCGCCTATTAATTTCATCATTTGCTTTAAAAAACTCATTAAAACAATAGCGTTAAATACCATTTATTAAAAAATCTGATAAAAGACCTTTTTTGCAATCCATCTATTTTTTTCTAACCCTTTGTTATTTTTACTGTCTATTTAAATAGAAATTGTTATTGGTTAGTATTTTTTGGTACACTAGTGCTTAATTGAATACATCCTCTAATACGACTACTAAAAAATATTTATATTTCTAAACAGTGGTCTGACTTAATTTTGATGTATAAAATGTGAGAATTTTTATTTTTATGAATGGATTCCTTGAAAACAGGTTGGACTAACTCGTTCTTAACCTAAACAAACACGGAACGAAATTTTGCAATTAAAGGGATGCTATCATTTCTTACAATATTGAAGAACATCTTTAATACTTTCTGATATTTTATATGGGTGCAATAAATTTTTTTAAATATTTTATCTTTATCTTAAATTTAGACACGCCTATTTAGGGTATAATGTAATGTCCGGAGGTCTATGCTACCTGATGTTTACCAAACAGTTTTAAAAAAACAAGGAATTTTAGAAATATTTTCAGTTTCTGTATTTGAAGATGAGAAATTATTGTTGTCCATCTGATATACCTTTAGTATTTTTTAATCAAACGTCAGGTCATTTTAGTTGAACTAAAAATAATAATCTGGTATCTCCACAGTTTTCCGAAATCAGTTTGTTAGTTTAATTTATCAAATGTTCACTATTACCAACTTTTCAATTTTTAAACCGTTTCTAACTTAAAATTAATAAACTTGCTTTTATCTCTGGTTTTCCAAAGAAACGCTCCTCTTACGTTAATAAATGTAATAATAAAAAATTCTTAATATTATTTTATTTCGAGTTTTATAAAATTTCTTTAATTTTACAATACTTTCAGTAATTTAAAAACATATTTCAGAGTAGTATATCTTATTCTTTCATTAAGTAACACGCAGTCAAGAAAGCGAATAGATTTGCTAAAGATCAATATTCCTAATAACATATCGAAGAAAAATATTTTGCTCTCTCAAAATACGATCATCAACATTAAAATCACTTTCAAAATATGTAGAAGCCCTGCTAGTGAAGGACAAATCCTTAAGGTAAGATGACGTCTCTAAATCTTCCTGGCAAAAATCTGGGATCCCAACCAAATATAACCAACATGCTTTGGTTTAATTTGGAATTAAATATTTTTAAATGACGAATTTCAATACATTTTAACGATTTTCTCTATTGTCTCTTTGGTTTTTTTATTTTGTGGAAATTTATATCTCTAAACTTAGAAGTCAGTAACGAATATTATGAAGTAATATTTAAAGTATTTATCCTTTGCGATCTCGCAAAAAGTCTGTTAATTGTAAACATCAGGTAAGCCTTAGCAGTTAGTCGATTTCTTGCATTTGCATTAAGTTTATACTCTTTCAAACTGTTTTAATTAATTAAAATGTTTTTCTAATTTGTGAATAAGAAAGGTTAGTTTAAATGTGTGATTGTTGTCTAATCCAGTCGCATTGATAAACGTACTTAAGTGCTCGAATTGAAACCGCAAGCAAAATAAAATCTGCAGTTCATTTAAAAGTGGAAAAATGTTTTAATTATACAGGAATTATTGGTTTAACTTAAATTTGTTATAGTATACGAGCCCTTTACCTAAATAGGTATTTATTTTATTAATGGAGAACACATATGTTAAAAAATGATTTAACCAAACGCAAACAAAGCAGAAATGGTATTTTATAATTGTATTTTCAAAAATATGTGAAATTGTTTTTATAAATTATCCTTGGAAATAGAAACACGTCATTTATACATTTCGTACTAAAATTAAAAACTTTTGCTTAATTGTGATTTGTTGAATAATTTTGTTTTAATTATTCTGGTAATAATTTTACCATTTATTCGTGGCATTGTTTTGAAAATACGTTTTAATAAAGGAAAATTCATAATATGCATGCAATTTTAGAAGCATATTTTATAATTTTAACATTGGAAGTAATGTGTAATTTTCATTTATTAAATCAAAATAAAATTACGAGCCTTTATGCTCAAAATCAGAACCAGTTTTAAGGTCACCAAAAAACCAAGGCAAATCCATGATTCTGTAAAATATCACATCCAAATCCCTCAATCTGAAGATACATGAAAATCACGTCTCTAAGGTGATATTAAAATGCAATAATTTTAACGTATATATGCGGGTTTTATTATTTAGAATATAAATTTGGCTTAGAGTGATTGAAAGCACATTTTTACTGACAGTTCGACCATCATTAGCATACATTATCCCCTGTTGGTGAAATCATAGAATAAAAGTGCAGATGCTGATAATAATAATCCCAAAATCATTTTCCTTCGTAAACACTTTCTCAACCACAAAGTACTCCGTTAATTGAACGTTTATCGCACAGTTGTTCACTCATTAGTTCTGGCCTAGTAATATTGCATGTTAAACAAAAATTCGTTATTGTTTAGCAAAATGCATTTCACAGTGCTTTTTTTTCAATTTCTACAGTGCATTTAACACTTACCACAGTTAAACGGCTACAACAGTGCAATATATTTTATTATAATTTAAATATTGTTAAATTATTGAGGATGTGAAAGATACCAGGACTTCCAGACACTCTTCCATTGAATTCATAACTCAAGTTAAGAAATCTTAAATTGACATCATCTAACCTAATTGGTTGCTTTCGTGAAGACTAGAATAATTGAGAAATTATAACGAGGTTTAAAGAGTAAATAGAGCTTTAAAAGGTAAACTTTTGAATTTTAGGCAAACGTTATTTTAAAATGCTAAAATAATGAGTTTACACAATTTTGGGGAAGAATTAATGCTGTCACTTTCCAATTTTCATTATTAATTACTCTTAAACTAGAAGTGAAAATAAAGAAATCAGTATTTAAATTGCCTTTTTATCAGAATGAAGTTTTTACCCTCGGCAGTTTGACCTACAAAAATGAAGAGACTACCATGGTTTTTAACGGTTATTTCGATGGATGTTTGATAATTCTTAATAACTTACGCAATCCAATGACTGAATAATTAGGCAAAACCACAGTTACCAATATTTTAAAGTGTTAATAATTCTTTATATTAAGGCTTACCTCTCAACTTCTTTAAAAATTAGCAAAAACATTAATGCAACTCTCATCGTAGCTTTAAACTTCGTCTTTTTAATTGCTTAGACTTACTTTTCAGGACTTTAAATAGCGAAAAATAACAAATGAATCTTATTATGGTCTTGTTATGCTGTAAAAGTAGTACCGCATTTATGTGAAATTTATTGAATCTTAGATTATAATTCAATAACTGATGTTCTTAATTACCATTTGATTGTTTAGAGTAAAACATTTTAAAGTCGTTTTGGTCTTTTAAGTAAGTTTGCTTATTCTTTTTTACAATGGAGGATATTGTTTTCTTTAAATCTTTTCTTAAAAATTCTACGCAAACAACTTAAAAAGCAATAATATTTATTTAAGCTTATGTATATAATTTTTTGCCGTCTGCTATAATAATATAAACTACTATCATACAGTAAAATTATATATAATATTGCAATATATTAATATATTTTTTTATAATATATATTTTATAGCTATACATAGTATTTTGTTAATATTAAAAAATATGCAGTTTACTTGGAAATATTCTTAAAAATCTGATAATTATGGAAAATAATTGCAAAGTAGACGAAATTTTAGAATATTTTCAGATAAACATCGAAGTTTTGATGTATTTTAGAAGACTGGTTCTTAAAAATTTATGTCGCTTCTAGCGGTCGTGAAATTTTGCTGTGATTAAGAATAAGGAACAACTTAATAAGGTTTTACCTCATTTTAGAAAGTTTATAAAAGCGATAAGCATTAAATTTTATAGTTAATCAAATCTTTAGCATTTATAATTGACTTTCACTCTTGTAGATACAGGAGGTTGATTAATTTATCACCATTTTAAATCACTTATAATTTTAATAGGCGATTTAAACCCGTGTATCATTAAAATGTGATCACTAATGTAATCTTTTTAAAATTTACTCTCTGGCGATAATTTTGTCAACAGAAATAGTTGTTAACCCGCTTGAGAAATGTCAAGCAAAATCACTTTCTCAGAGATTCAGTTTATCGGGCCTGCACAACGATTTTCGAAATCATCTTCTATGCAGCTTTTCTCACTGGTATTATTTAATTTCATGCTTTTCAAAATATCTGAGTTTAAAACCATACAAAAATTGTTGAAAAATTATAAAGAACCACAAGATTACATAAATAGCCTATTTTTTGCACACAGTTTAATTGGAATTACTTTTTGAATTCATCAAAAATAATTATCAAACTTAACGCAGATCTCATTACAGCTTTAATCTTCCTCTTTCAAAAATCAAAGAAAATTAAAATGAGACATTTTACTTTGTGTAATTAATTTAAATTAACTTCATTATTAGAGGCATTAGATTTACCTATATCATGTAGCTTTTATGAATAATAATAAAATCCTTTTCTTCTTAGATAAGTGTAATAAAATTAGAGATTGAACTAAGATTAAAGGACGATGACTAATATTCATTTTTTATTTCCACAAAAGCAGCTATTACAAATAAAAATAACAGATAGCAAAAATATTAAACAAAAAACAATAAAATATGTTTAATACATGTTAAATGAAGAATATTATAACGAGGGTTGACGCCAACAATACTTAAGCAGATGAAGGGTTCAAACAGTTATCCTCTGAAATCCTAATCGCCGCTTTCACATTTTTTAAACAAATTATAAATAATCAAGGCTTGACATAAGTTACTTTTTAATATATTAATAATTTCAAAATCTTATTTAAAATAACTGCTTTTTATATATTTTTTTCAAAATTGTCATTTGTTTTATTTTTTATTAATACATGGAGATTTAAAACAGTTTTCAGTTAACTAATAATCCCGTGCCATTTATTATTAATTTACTAACTATTTTATGAAATATGAATTTCGAACGTATTACAGCCTATAATACAGAATAAGTCAAATTGACCAAATTTAAGTGAATAAATAAATAAAACGTTTTATTTATTTATTTGTAACACAACAGATTACCCTAGTTATAGTGTGAATGGTAATTGTTTTTTCATTCACTAAGCAATCGTTAAAAATAGATGAATCTCGAAATAATGAGCGTTTCTTCCACTGAACGAAGCCAATAAATGCCATTCCTTCTCTAAAAATACTTCTTTCTGTGTTGAAAACACTATTTTTATAAAATTATTATTTATTTTTTATTCAGCGCAATATGGTAATATTTCGTAAATCTTTTTCAATGTTTTATTTACTTCAAATTTCCACTTATTTGTGCTTCATTGCAGGTGTTGTGTATTGGTAGGTGTTAATTGCCCTATGTATAAAGCCTTGCGACAGCTTTTTGAAATACATTTAATCAAACTGAGAGTGTTTTTTTAAATAAGTGAATCCTGCACGCACAATCCCTTTTCCGATTCCGCGTAAGTAAACACTTCTAATGAGGAAAAAATCTAATTGTATTTTTAAAATAAAGCTGCTATTGGTAAGCGTTTTTGCTTAATGTGGGGATAGCTAAAAACCTCTTATATGATTTTACAAAAAAACTTAGTTCAAATCGCAGAACGGTACGTGTGAATAAATATCAGAATTTAAACTAAGAGATTTTTATTTCTTTAACTATTTGATGCAAGTAAAACATAAAATTAACGAATTTTTAATTTTTTCCTTTTCCATAAATGTAGCATTTACACGTTTTTAAACTGGAATTAAACACTAGGCAACATCACAAATTTAAGCGTTATTATAAATCTTCATTTTAACAAAAAATCCTACAACGCCATTTTAGATACATGGCTAATGGAGCAGCAAAATGCTATCTTCACTAACTCTTTAGGGATAATAAACTAGGGACGTTAGGCCTATAAAAACGAGTTTAATCAAATTGAGTTCCAAAGACTGCTTAGAAAAATTGAAAGAGCGTTTTCATATAAATTGAACAACTGTTTGGCAGAATGGTATAATAAGATAGAGTGCACACGCCGTAAGGCTGAGAAATAAAATTGCAGTATATAAAAACCGTACGCTATATTTCATTACTTTGTTTAAAATATGGGCAAAAAAGATCATTAAATATTTAAAAAATACAGCATCTAGATCCATTGAAATCGCAGGGTTAGACACTGCCATTTCCTTAAAAACTGACCATTTGTCAACATAGGAGACTTTCATAAGAGACTTCTGCATTCTTATGTATTACACATTGGAAGAACTAGGTTACAAACGCATTTTCTTATTTTAAAAACTACTCTCTGTTATTTTGGCTAAAAATCTATGAAGACAGGAGAATCGGTTGCTTTTGTTGATTAATTTAGCGTTTTGAAAAAATGCAATACCTTAATTTACATATTGGTCTGCGAATACTTCATTCAGAAATGTATGGTAATAAATTGTTTTTATCTTAAAATACATTTATCCCTTTTACAAATCACAAGAAATGGTTGAATAGCATCAAACTTTATTAATAATTTAAACGATTGTTTTTCACATACACGTTTAATGAAGTATGTTTGGGTAAAATAAGTCATGTCTGTTAAGTCTGTGAAATCCGTTATTTAATTTTAGGCATTGCAAAATCACTATCAAAAATTAATAAAAAATGAAAAAAATATAATCATTAAATTGGATTCTTGTAATTTTCAAATCAGTACGTGTATGACTGTATACATTTTTTGAGCATTACTTTTTACTTTAGGTACTATTAAACCACAGTTGGGAATTTGAAAATTATCAAGTAATTTTATTTAAAAAAATGCAAAATTCTATAAGTAGTATGTAGGTTTAAAAATCAACTCTCTAACCACCACAAATGTAGTGGTGATCATTTTTACATTCAGTTCTAAGGACCTAATGTGACTCTTATCTATTGAATGAAATTTATCGGTGGCTTTACAATTAACAGATCCTGAAATATGATTTTTGATTTCCTAGTGACAGCACCAACTTTAAGACTTACTCACATATTTCCATTTAGTGCAGCGAAAGAATGCGTTCCGAAATCTTAATAGGCCTAAAAATCACCACGTATTTTTGAAATGGAATGCTTTTTCCGTTATATTATTCACCAACAACTACAAGCATAGAATTTGGTTCCTAACCGATCGGTTTTTTAATACATTACTTTTTATGATTAAATAGCATAGCAAATGTGTTACTGAGAAGGCAGTTTGAACATTTTTGAGAACGTTCAAAATGCTGTTGTCAACTGGTGTTAAATTAAAACGTTGTAGAAAAACTCGTTAATAAATTTGTCAGTGCTGTTTGGTTTAATACCACTTTGTCTTTCTTTGGTTTCTTAATTTCTGCAAGATTTTTTGCAAATTTTTAGAGCGATTCGCCAAGGTTTTTCGCATCAGCGTCATAAAGAAACTGTTAGTCATATTTTTGGACCTTTTTTAATTTAACAATTGGCTAATATTAACTATTGTTGATAAAATTAATAAAGACAAAATTTAATTTATGGATACATTATTTATATTTAAGAAATCCGATATTACTCGCGTAATTGATAAGGATGAACCCCATTGTAATGAGCGTCTCTTCCATTGATCAAAACCAATAAATGCAATTATTTCTTTAAAACTACTTATTTTCTGTGTTAGAAACATTATTTTTTGAACAAAATTATTATTAATTTTATAACCCTAACGCTGTCTGTACTTTCATTACACGATTCCGTCAGAAGTTGGAGAACGTCTTAATGTGCAATGATTTTTATACTTTAATGTGCTTTCAATCCTGCAAATCATATTTTTTTATAATCCATGTAATCTAGCCAAATTTTATAAGCACTACTTGTATAAGTGCCTATATAGACCGATAAAAAGAGTGCATTTGGTGGTAATGCAATTCAACCTTGCTAAATTTGTGGTTGTAGAAACCAAATAATCACTTCATCGCTTAAAATTACTTTTTGGTGTGTATTCACTTTAAAATCGAGTTTCCGTTATCTGTATAGAATAACCGAAAAAAAGTTTATTTTCTTAATTAAGATTTCGTGAATTAATTCACACATCTACGTTAGCAATTTGAACTCTATATTTAGAATCTCATGCTAGATAATGCAGCTAATTATAATTCGTTCAGAAAGTATTTGAAAAAAAGGTTGTGTGGTTCTTTCTTGTATACATCTATTAAAATGAAAGAGTTGGAGAGTTTTATTCTATAGAAGTTTTATTGCACCTCAGTTGAAGCTGTTTAGCACAAGGTGGTATTAGTAAATATATTTGTGATTGGCAATCATTACACTGATCCAATTTTCAATTTGTTGCAAAAGTCCAGTTTATCAACAAGTTGATTTAAATTATCTTGAAATAAAAAATAGTTTTTATTCTCTGATTCGTTTAGGCTTACAGGTTGGCACTCAGAGCTGCATTTTGAATGCCATATTAGAGAATAAACTCGACCAATCACTCAGAGAGCAAAAATAACTTACCAATAGCATCTATATTTCGATTCAAGAGAAAAGTTTAGATGCAATTTTCTTGTCTAAGGAAGCGTTGCCTTACGGAAATATGGGGATTCCGGGTGGAGTGCAGATTTTACTGGAGTTATTTTATAATAAAATTGTGAATTTGATTTGCCATCCAAAAATTAACTTTCGAAAATTTATATAATGCTCGTAAGACATACCATAGAAAAAGGTCTATTAAACAGCTTAATAAGGCAAATTAAGTTAAAGAAAGTTAAAAGCGCAGTAAAAGTACTACCGGTTCTTGCTCTATTGCTAGGTAGTTGAAAACTTAGAGAAAGGAAACATTTTGGTAATTTTAAAACAGATTAACTTTTGTGGATTAGATCATACCAAGATCGACTAATCAATAGAAATGGAATAAGTAGTAAAGATGGTTTGAGAAATGCCTCTGTCATAATGATACTCATACCATTGAAATAACGACGCTCTAACATGATTTATTTCATCAGATTAATACAGAAAAATGCATTATTTGCTTCAAACATACACGGTTCTGCAAAAAGTCAACAATTAGTTTGCCACTGCATGATTACATGTTTTTATTTTAAAAATATTACCTATGGCAGTTGACGCTATAAGAAAACACGACATTGTGTTTGGAAAAGGGCGAGGTAACGCTTAGAGGGTTTGTCACCTACCCGAACCACACAGCACTAGACAGTTAGTCGAAACGACGATTAGAAATATCACAGAGGTTTATACGTGCTCTATTTTAGACTCACTTCGCAACTTCATGGAAGAGAAGTGTGAAAACTAAAGCGAATAACAGCATAGCCTTGAACCACCCTCTTCAATGCTCTATCAGCCACTGCTACGCCTTAAATGGCACAGAGTGACCACTCGTTTTGGGATTCTCCTGTTAGAGGGCAGCAGATAGGTGGGATGTTGAAAAGCTCAATAAAGGTGGTTAAATACCACTTTTATTAAAGTTTTTCGTAATTCTTTTAAAAAATTAAACCGCTTGTCCAGAAAATTTTTATCATTCTATTAGTAAATTAACAAATTATTTTATGATATTTATTGCTATTAGAACCCTTTAATTTTTTTAAATTTATTTTTATAAATTCGTAAAAATAACATTCTAATTTTTAGTATCTTTCATTTTGTATTTGTTTGAGAATTTGTTTTTTTAAATAATGGCCTCGAATACTATTCTTTCATTCCCCAGCAGTATAAGCAAATTGAAAAATATTTAAATGACATTTTTCTGAATAAAACAGTACATGAGAATATTATTTAACTAACATATGCAAAAAAATAAAAAATAAATAAAATAAATGCTGTCACAGAAATCAATTAAAACATTTTACAACAAATAAGTAAGTCAAAATATGGAGGATGTGTTTTAATAATTTTATTATACATTCAACACACACCATCGAGATATAACTGTGGCATATTACAACAGACAATTTATTAAAGCATTAAAATGGAAACAATTAATTGAATATTACCATATCCAAAAAACATCGGAATTTTAAAACATTACAAAAAGTAATACTTTCAATAATTGCATATTTTTTTGCAAAATCGTACCATCTTGCACTAATAAAAATAAGTTAAATGAGTTAAATACAAAAGTGGGTATTCAAAACCATTAATATTTTGACCAACAATTTAAATACCCCTGTACTGATTCAATTTGTAAGATATATATAATTAATAGCTCTTTGTTCTATAAAAGCTTACAGCAAACTATAAAACCAGTTAAAATTTAGTTTAGCCATTAAAATTTATAATTTATTGAGTTTAAATTATTACAATATGCAGTTGCAACTATAAAAATTATAACACGCACAAATATTTTTTGAAAAGGAAAATTAAATGTCACGGAATAGCCCCTCTCTTACCCATACCAAAGACCGCCAAAAAAGAAATCAAAAACACAGTTACCAATATCACAATACGTTATTTTTGGCATCATAATGCGTACCTCTCGACTTTACCAGAAATAATTAATATAACTTGAACTAATCTTGTCATGGCCCGAAATTTCTTTTTCACTCTTTACGAAAGCCACTCTAGGATGCTAAGTGGGAAAGTTTATGAAAGTTCTTGCTCAGACTGATGCAAATTGGTAAATGGATTTATTACGTAATGCTAATGTTGCAATCGCAAAAATACCATTGGTGAATATACCGTAAATCTATTTAATGCGTGGCCTTTAACCGGACTTCAAGGAAAATATACAACCAATCTGATTGCGTTATTTTTTGCATTTTTCTTCTAACCCTATTTTGTTAAGAAATCCGATTTTGTTCCCTTGATTTTACGAAATCTTCTCCCGAGTTGTCGTGTCATTGTTGGGGTTTTAATTTTCTATAAATCGTGTAAGTAAGTTCGTAAGTCAAAATGACTAAGGAATCATTTACGAAAAGAAAACAAATGGAATTGAATATCTAAACAGTTGTCAATAAATTTTGCTAAGCTCAGATCGTCAAATATTTTAACCCGAAAACGAAAGTTAATTCGTCACTTACAAGGCTGAAATCTATTGAATATTACGTTTCATTTCCGCATAACTGAGTGCACTTGGAGACTGCTTTCTGAATACACGTTTTCCAAATTTATTCAGCTATTTTACTTTCCTCTGCGGTCTTAATTTTTTTGTTTATATTTTAATTATTGTGTTCTGAGATATTCTTAATTATTCTTTTAGTTTTAAGAGCGATATTTGATTTTACAAAAAATATTTATAGACTAAATCGTATCAAGTGTCACAAATATGAGAAATCGAAGCTCAAAATTCAGATATTTTTGTTTTTTGCACTTTTTTAAAATCGTTTTGACAATTTACTCTGTTTGAAATAATTTTAAAATATCATTCTTTATATGCTGACAAATGTTCAAAAGTACATTCATACTTTAGTCTGAATGGCTGCCCTTTCACTTCAAAAAATCAATGAAGAATACTGCACTTTGACTTGAAAAGTGTTTGCCCGACGATCGTGAACTGAAAGATTGTTGGCAGGAGTTGTTTATATTTATAATATTTTAATTCATGCATTGCTCTAATTGTAAACACTTCAACGGATGTGTCTTTGTCAAGCTGTTACAGTGGTGTCAATGAATATTTATAAAAATATATTATGGTCAAAATATTTATTTGAAGGATTTGGCAAAACAGCAAGGTTAAAAAAATTTAACATTTGCTACCTATATACAAAAAAAGATTTAAAAAATCTATATTCAAGGTAGGGTTCATTGGTTCCTTTGCACGTACTCGTGTACAATTCACACTGGAGTTGTTTTAAAGAAATGATATAAATTTACTAAATTTGACCCTTAGCTAGCAAAAATAACTTACCAATAACATCTTTTTTAAAAATTAAATTTACCAGTAAAAACCCTAATTTTCTTCTCAAAAGAAACTTTTTCTTACGGACGTCTTAAATCCCGGGGTGGATCGCAGATAGGACTAGAATTGTTTCGTTTTTAAAGAAAATGTGATTTTCATTAATCGTATTCGAATTGTGTTCAATAATAATATATGTATATTGCACTAAACACTCACCATCTGAAAATCTGGGCTGTATTGCATGATTATAAATTGCCAAAATAAGTGAAATATTATCTAAATAATTAACCAAATGTACCATTTCTTCTCACTTGTCTAAGGTTCTGAAAACTTAAAGACCAATTTTTTTAGTTTGAATAATGAATGCAATAGTAACATTTAATCTCACCAGTGGATGCTATTTAAAGAAAACGATTAATATCAAAATTTATTTTTAGTTATCATTATTTTATTTTCAAGCATACCATCCGTAAAACCCTGTTCTAATTTAATGTACATTTAGGGAAAGATAAACAATGAATTCATTTAAACTTACATGGTCCTGAAGATTAATTCAAAAGCTTAATTTGTACACTAAATAACAATTTTGATTTAAAAAGACGCTACCTTTGACAGTTAAATCTATTAAAAATAAAATAATTTTTAAAAGTAATTCGATGTTTAAATGCTTTGCTACTTACCCAAACCAAAAACTGCAAATGTTGTTGAAACCTCAGTTACCGGTACGTTGGATCATTACATTTTCTCAGAGATGTAAAATTTACTTTTCAACTTCAACAAGAGTGATTAGCAAAATTAAACCTGATTTCAGCATTGTGGTAAACCGCCTCTTTCACTGCACACAGAAGTGATTTCATGCTTTTAAAAATATGAAGAGTACACATTGGTTTTCGACAGTCTCTATCAAAGCAAAAAGATTGGTCAATAGCCTTTTTTACTGTGAAGTGCATTTTGTATTCGCTGAACTTTCAAGGAAATTGAAATCGGAAATATCAGGAATGAAATAAGGAAGATTTTACTGATATTCCTCAAATGTGACTTTTTCTATCTATCGGCTCATTAAAATTTTCCATGTTTTGTAAAAAGGAAATCGGTATTAGTTGCGTTTATTGTTTTAATAAGCTTGAGAATAAGGTCCTATAACTGTGATTTCCACTTACTTTCTATTGTTTGGATTGGGTAAATAGCGAGGCACTTAAACGTTCAATTTTATTTATTTGTTTGTATTTTATTTTATTTATTATATTTATTTATATAAATATGAAATTTATTTATATTGCTATTTATTTAAACCACAAACTTAACAGTTTTTTAAATTGCAAAATACGCATTCTTTTCAATTAAAAAACGTTTTCGGATCATTGAAATTTTCAGTACAATATTCATTTTATTTTTTTGATTATGTCTTTTGACTATAATAAAGCCAGCTTACAATACTCACTTAAACATCAATATTTCGCCTATTAATTTCATTATTTGCTTTAAAAAAAACTCATTAAAACAATAGCGTTAAATACCATTTATTAAAAAATCTGATAAAAGAACTTTTTTGCAATCCATCTTTTTTTTCTAACCCTTTGTTATTTTTACTGTCTATTTAAATAGAAATTATTATTGGTTAGTGTTTTTTGGTACACTAGTGCTTAATTGAATACATCCTCCAATACGACTACTAGAAAATATTTTATATTTCTAAACGGTGGTCTGACTTAATTCCGATGTATCAAATGTGATAATTTTTATTTTTATGAATGGATTCCTTGAAAACAGGTTGGACTAACTCGTTCTTAACCTAAACAAACACGGAACGAGATTTTGCAATTAAAGGGATGCTATCATTTCTTACAATATTGAAGAACATCTTTAATACTTTCTGATATTTTATATGGGCGCAATAAAATTTTTAAATATTTATCTTTATCTTAAATTTAGACACGCCTATTTAGGGTATAATGTAATGTCCGGAGGTCTATGCTACCTGATGTTTACCAAACAGTTTTAAAAAAACAAGGAATTTTAGAAATATTTTCAGTTTCTGTATTTGAAGATGAGAAATTATTGTTGTCCATCTGATATACCTTTAGTATTTTTTAATCAAACGTCAGGTCATTTTAGTTGAACTAAAAATAATAATCTGGTATCTCCACAGTTTTCCGAAATCAGTTTGTTAGTTTAATTTATCAAATGTTCACTATTACCAACTTTTCAATTTTTAAACCGTTTCTAACTTAAAATTAATAAACTTGCTTTTATCTCTGGTTTTCCAAAGAAACGCTCCTCTTTCGTTAATAAATGTAATAATAAAAAAATTCTTAATATTATTTTATTTCGAGTTTTATAAAATTTCTTTAATTTTACAATACTTTCAGTAATTTAAAAACATATTTCAGAGTAGTATATCTTATTCTTTCATTAAGTAACACGCAGTCAAGAAAGCGAATAGATTTGCTAAAGATCAATATTCCTAATAACATATCGAAGAAAAATATTTTGCTCTCTCAAAATACGATCATCAACATTAAAATCACTTTCAAAATATGTAGAAGCCCTGCTAGTGAAGGACAAATCCTTAAGGTAAGATGACGTCTCTAAATCTTCCTGGCAAAAATCTGGGATCCCAACCAAATATAACCCACATGCTTCGGTTTAATTTGGAATTAAATATTTTTAAATGACGAATTTCAATACATTTTAACGATTTTCTCTATTGTCTCTTTGGTTTTTTTTATTATGTGGAAATTTATATCTCTAAACTTAGAAGTCAGTAACGAATATTATGAAGTAATATTTAAAGTATTTATCCTTTGCGATCTCGCAAAAAGTCTGTTAATTGTAAACATCAGGTAAGCCTTAGCAGTTAGTCGATTTCTTGCATTTGCATTAAGTTTATACTCTTCCAAACTGTTTTAATCAATTAAATAATTTTTTTCAAATTTGTGAATAAGAAAGGTTAGTTTAAATGTGTGATTGTTGTCTAATCCAGTCGCATTGATAAACGTACTTAAGTGCTCGAATTGAAACCGCAAGCAAAATAAAATCTGCAGTTCATTTAAAAGTAGAAAAATGTTCTAATTATACAGGAATTGTTGATTTAACTTAAATTTGTTATAGTATACGAGCCCTTTACCCAAATAAGTATTTATTTTATTAATGGGGAACACATATGTTAAAAAATGATTTAACCAAACGCAAACAAAGCGGAAATGGTATTTTGAAATATGTATTTTTGAAAATATTTGAAATTATTTTTTTAGAAATAATCCTTGGAAATAAAAACACATCATTTCCACCTACCTTTTAAGCTGATTTAATTTTAGATAAATTTAATTTTATACAAATTTATACATTTCATACTGAAATTAAAAACTTTTGCTTAATTGTGATTTGTTGAATAATTTTGTTTTAATTATTCTGGTAATAATTTTACCATTTATTCGTGACATTGTTTTGAAAATACGTTTTAATAAGGAAAAGTCATAATATGCATGCAATTTTAGAAGCATATTTTATAATTTTAACAATGGAATTAATGTGCAATTTTTCATTTATTAAATCAAGAACAATCAGAACCAGTTTCAAAGTCACCAAAAAACCAGGGCAAATCCATGATTCTGTAAAATATCACATCCAAATCCCTCAATCTGAAGTTACATGAAAATCACGTCTATAAGGTGATATTAAAATGCAATAATTGTAACGTATATATACGGGTTTTATTATTTAGAATATAAATTTGGCTTAGAATGATTGAAAGCACATTTAACTGACAGTTCGACCATCATTAGCATACATTATCTTTCTCATAGAATAAAAGTGCAGATGCCAATAATAATAATTCCAATATCATTTTCCCCTCGTAAACATGCTTTTTCAACTACAAAATATCCCGTTAATTGAACGTTTAGCACATAGATGTCCACTCATTAGTTCTAGCCTAGTAATATTGCATGTTAAACAAAAATTCGTTATTGTCTACTGCTGGGTTTGGTCATCGAATAAATACTTCTTTGTCTGCAGTGCTAAGCTGCGACTTGCTATTAGTTTAGGAGTAAATTTTCTAAATATAATTACATAGGAAAAAAATTATATAAGCAAATTCAAATTGTAACTTTTATTGTTAGAAAATAAAAAGTATTTCTGCTAATAAGAAAGTGATATTGCCTAAAATAATGAAAGATTGTTCGGTAACGGCGCAAGGATATTTTGCAGATCTGTTTTTTTTCATAATTTTTTTAAAATAAAGCAATATTTGAAATTTAACTGCAGAGAATGACTTAAATATGCCTCGTTCTAGGCCTTTAGTGAACTGTTTCAAGCAAAAAATTAGGCGCTTTTTATTTACGTAATTATATATAGGGAAACAATAAAATCCAAGACTAATTAGTTGTAAAGACACCTAGAATATTAAATAGTTTTACTTGACTCATCTTGTTTTATTATAGGTAAAAACATTAATAACATTTTTATTTCAGTTTAAGAAATCTTAAATTGACATCATCTAAGCTAATTGGTTTCTTTTGTGAAGACTAGAATAATTGATAAATTGTAACCAAGTTTAAAGAGTAAACTAGAGTTTTAAAAGGTAAACTTTCGAATTTTAGGCAAAGCTGTTATTTTAAAATGCTGAAAATAATGCGGTTTACACAATTTTGGGGAAGAATTAATGCCGACACTTTCCAATTTTCCTTATTAATTACTCTTAAAGTAGGCAAATGAAAAAATTAACTTTAAACAGAAATCAACTGAAACATTATTTTTCTACATTAAATTTTGTCTAAAACTATGCCTTTTTCCGCAATCAAATCTGTTAATTTTTATAATTCAGTCAATGCAATGATTATGTTACCCACTGTGCATGGCGCAAGCTTCATTTTAATTTTACCTGATCGAGAATAAATTATTTTCTCGCAATATTTTTGCATTAAGACATTTTAAATTATAGTAAATTTGGTACTGAGAGTAGTAGAGTTTAAAAATCTAGAAAATTTCACTTTTGGCTGATAGAGCAATAAAAATGTATTAAAATATTTAACTTGCAAGATTTCTAAATTCTATTTTTTGGAAATTACTATTTTTGCACTGTTTTATTTAATGAGTAAGCAAAAAAAAATTTAATGCTTAAAAATGCTCATTTAAATATGCTTTTCATAAAACTTTATTTTGTTGGCCCAGGATTACAGCAATTGCATGGTGCCTTAAGCACAACAAAGTTGAAATATTTATTGGTGAGAGTCTGATATACTTAAGTCTCTTTAGTTGTATTTTTGTTTGCCGATTTAAATCCAAGCCCGTACAAGCTGTAAAAAACAATTATAGTTAAAAAGTCAAATCGCATTTTAAATTCGTTAATCATTCTCACATACACGTCTGCAACTTGTACTAAAGTTTGTTGAGTGTCAATTTAGAACACGTATTTGTTTAACGTCTTTTGTACCAAAAAAACCTTACCAATAGCATCTTTATTGTAAATCAAAAAACTGTTTTAATCATATTTATTTATCTCAAATAAGATCTTTTTCTTACGGAAATCGAGGAGTCGAGGCTTGGTCGCAATGTACACTTTTGTGTTTACAAACTCGTGAGTTTGGTAAAATGCAGTTCGCAGTGCTTTTCTTTCAATTTCTACGGTGCATTTAACACTTACCACAGGTAAATGGCTACAACAGTGCAAATATATTTTCATTATAATTTAAATATAGTTAAATAATTGAGGATGTGAAAAATACCTGGACTTCCAGACCCTCTTCCATTGAATTCATAACTCAAGAAACAAAAATTGTTAATATTTCAAAAATAATTATTGGTGAAAGATTCAGCCATACCAGGAGGAGCTAATTGGAAAGTTCTATTTAAAATATAACCTATTTATAATAAGTAAAATTCAATTTTTCTCACATACCATAAATGCCTATTTTGACTAATGTAATGAGTGAAGTTAAAACGGTCAATTTTGTAATTATTGAAAAAAACTTACACTGAACTTTAAAACAAAACAAAATTAACATTCGATTTATAATTGCTTTTTTATCAGAATGAAGTTTTTACCCTCGGCAGTTTGACCTACAAAAATGAAGAGACTACTATAGTTTTTAACGGTTATTTCGATGGATGTTTGATAATTCTTAATAACTTACGCAATCCAGTAACTGCAAAATTGGTCAAAACCACAGTTATCAATATTTTGAAGTGTTAAAAATTCTTCATATTAAGGCTTACTTCTCAACTTCTTTAAAAATTAGCAACAACATTAATGCGAATCTCAGCATGGCTTTAAACTTCGTCTTCTTAATTGCTTAGACTTACTTTTCAGGACTTTAAATAGCGAAAAATAGCAAATGAATCTTATTATGGTCTTGTTATGCTGTAAAAGTAATACCACATTTATGTGAATTTTATTGAATCTTAGATTATAATTCAATAACTGATGTTCTTAATTACCATTTAATTGTTTAGAGTAAACATTTTAAAAGTCGTTTTGGTCTTTTAAATAAGTTTGCTTATTCTTTTTTACAATGGAGGATATTGTTTTCTTTAAATCTTTTCTTAAAAATTCTACGCAAACAAGCTTTTAGTCTTTAGAAACGATTTTTACAATATAAAACCAAAAACATTTATGTAAGCTTATGTACATAATTTTTGGCCGTCTGCTATAATAATATAAATTACTATTATATAGTAAAATTATATATAATATTGCAATATAATAATATTATATTATATGATTATTTTATAATATATTACATAGTTATACATAGTATTTCGTTAATATTAAAAAATATGCAGTTTACTTGAAAATATTCTTAAAATCTGATAATTATAACAAATTGCAAACTAGACGAAATTTTAGAATATTTTTAGATAAACATCGAAGCTTTGATGTTTTTAGAAGACTGGTTCTTAAAAAAATTATGTCGCTTCTAGCGGTCGTGAAATTGTGCTGTGATCATGAATAAGTAACAACTTAATGAGGTTTCACCTCCATTTAGAAAGTTTTTAGAAGCGATAAGCATTACGTTTTATTGTTAATTAAATCTTTAACATTTATAATTGACTTTCGGTCCTGTAGATAGAGTTAATTTAAATTAACTTCATTATTAGAGGCATTAGATTTACCTATATCGTATAGCTTTTATAAATAATAATAAAATCTTTTTCTTCTTAGTTAAGTGTAATAAAATTAGAGACTGAACTAAGATTAAAGGCCGATGACTAATAATCACTTTTTATTTTCTCAAAAGCAGCTATTTTAAATGAAAATAACAGATAGCAAAAAATAGTAAACAAGAAACAATAAAATATATTTATTACATGTTAAATGAAGATTATAATAACGAGGGTAGACGCCAACAATACTTAAGCAGATGAAGGGTTCAAACAGTTATCCTCTGAAATCCTAATCGCCGGTTTCACATTTTTTAAACAAATTATAAACAATCGAAACTTGACATAAGTTACTTTTTAATATATTAATAATTTCGAAGTCTTATTAAAAATAACTGCTTTTATATAGATTTTTCAAAATTGTCATTTGTTTTATTTTTAATTAATACATGAGGGATTTAAAACAGTTTTCAGTGAACTAATACTTCCGTGCCATTTATTATTAATTTGCTAACAATTTTGTGAAATATGAATTTTGAACATATTACAGCTTTTAATAAACAATAAGTTAAATTGACCAATTTATGTGAATAAATAAAACGTTTTTTTTATTTTTTGTAACACAACAGATTACCCTAGTTATAGTGTAAATGATACTTATTTTTTTCAGTAATATAATGTTTAGAAATAACAAAAATTTATGCACTCTAGGTGAGTTAACTCTCGTGCCATTTTTTGTTATGTTCATAGAATTGTGTATATGTGAGATCTCAATTGTTCATTTGCAGGAAACTTGTTTTTGTTTACGAAAAAACTATTTACTTATAAAACTATAATTAAAATGATATCTATATTTTTTTAACAAAAGATTAAAATATTATGTAAACCTCTACGATTTCCTGAGATTGACACAATTCCACCAAGTGTTTTTTTCAATTCGCATTTCAAAAGGCTCAGAAACTCCTAAAGTTAACTTAACATGTTACAATAAAACAAAAGCACCATTCAAACTCGCAATGAGTTTATTTCTTTTAAAAATTGTTGAAATAAAACAACTATGTGTAGGCTAATGTATGTCAAACTCAAATGCAGTTTTCGTTTCTTTTGGTAAAGAAACCTTTTTGATTTCTTAAAGTAAATAATTTTAGAACACATCTCTATTAATGCATGCGTCAAATTTCTTGTGCAAAGTTCATAGAGTTTTCATGAAATTTTAATATACGGCAGGTAACTTTGGTCGATGCTAGTGAAGTGCTTACTAACTTAGCTAAGTTTACACAGAGATAATGCTTTTAATTCTCAAAAAAATATAACTTACAAAATACCGAAAATTTACTATTTAATTGGTCCCTCTACATCCTATTCGAGTGTTTAGCTAACCTTTGAGTTAAATAAACTGCGAAGTTTTTGAATCCAAAGAAATAACTGTAAATTCACTTAGACGTTGAGAAATGCTGAAGGCAAATAGGGGAGTAAAAATAGTAGTTGAAACACGAATTGTATATTTATCGATAATTTATGAAGCATAAAACACAATTCTGAAATATATTTAAAAGGAAATTTAAGCAGCATTAAAAAGTGAAATCATTCAAAGAATGTAGTTGCCTGAATTAACTCGAGCATGCCTCTGATTCACTTTAGTTTGAAGCTTTCTTATTCCATATATTCATATTATTAAAAATTTTAAGTTTAAACATGCATATATTGAAACTATTATTTTTTTGGGAAAATTAGCAAAAGATCACTGAATTTGCAATTAAAACGCTAGCAATCAATAGTTGTGTTTTCATAAATCAATTGTATTTACCATAATTAAATATTTTTTTAAAGAGCCTTGATCTAGAAGATAGCCCTGAATAGAACAGCAAAATTAAATTTGTTTTTCCCTTAAAAATGATAAGGTTTAATTAACCCAAATATATTGAAATATGGCACGAATCTAACATAATTCTGTTGATAAATCTTGATTTGTTGTTTAAAACCAGTAAGCAAATTCGATTTAATTGAAGGTGGACGCAAAATCGATTATGTTTTATAAATTGCAAGCAAAATTAGATCACTGAGAATTATTTTTTAATTATTCCTATATAAGGTTTTAAAATAAACAATCTGAGTAGATAGATTAGTGGCTGAAAGCGTTACCGTAATTGCAATCTAAATATTAAGATGATGTAAATGCATCTCTCCATTACACGATTAATAGAAAATTTGATTTATTCTGCAGAAATTTGCATGAATGTGTAACTAAGCTATTTACCCTTTATAAAATATTTATTGTATTTTTGGCTTTAATTGCCTACAGTGATAACCATTTTGGTCAAATATTTCACTATCTACCCTAATCAATTTTAAATTTATCAGAAATTTACGTTAGTTGTTACTGCGATAATGATAAGTAAAATGTTATGCTGCCTAAAATGATACGATTACTAAACGTTACGTTAGATAACAGTTACAAGAGTCGGGATGCGTGGTAACTCCAAGGTTTATTTGACGAGGTGCAAGATGTCATAGCAACGACTTAAACAACTGTACATACTACACAGATATTAACAAATCATAAATAAATTATAGTTCAGCCATCAAAATAATCAGATAATTTACTTGCGTGTCTTCATTCCTATGTTTAGTTAACTAATCTGTTCAATTAACACTGTTAAAAATGTTTTGTTAAATAGCTTTCAGTATAGTCACCTGAATACATCAGTTACCAGTAACTAAATTCTTTCAGTTAAATGTGTGATGGAGCATTATCGTGACACAAAATTTCAGTTCTTGTTTCAACATAAATCATTTTTGCACATTTTTATTGAAATTCTGCAAGGCTTTCCACAAGGCAGCATTACAAATTCTGTAAATAGATTGACAACACTTTCCTGATTGTTTGAATCCTCAATGTTGAAGTCAATTTAACTTCGTAATTTCAGTTACAATTAGTTTTGAATAGGCTAGCTTAAAAATAGCATGTTCCCCTTAGAATGAAAAAATTATTAATATAAACATACATTTTGTAACTGATTCAAGGTGGGTCTCCGTAGAGAGGAGTGATTTTTACCACTTTTAGATGAGAAAATCGAAA